>CM053792.1:383333393-383448393 GCA_028749045.1 Cupressus sempervirens
GTTACACACAAAGGGATAGCTAGGGATGGTTTAATGATGCTATTTACAGTTGGGAGGAACTGTGCACTTAGATAATTATGTTTGATAGATGTTTATTTCTTCTATGATGATGTATCATGTATGACATGTGGTTTCATTTACTTACTGCACTTGCATCATGGATTAGAATAGGATGATGTACTTTATTTTCACATATGTATATTCTTTTAAGCCTTTCATACCTTGTGGCATGTACAGTGGATGATCAAGCAATCAAAAATGTAAATTAAGAACATTGGACTTTTCATTATTATTTCATGTAGTACTAGATGGAATTAATATTAGTTTATTTAGATGTAATTTCAATGTTAAGGGGTCCTTAAAGAATGTAACCTGTTATGTATGTTTATGTTTACTTTCGGTTGAATGATGTTATTGCTTTTGCTACTATGTTAGGAATGGTTACTTTCATCTTTCAAAAGAAAAAAGAAAAAATGCAACCAAACTTAGTGAAACTTTAGGTTAATTCTTTGGATCCCTTGGTGGGGCATTACATTTTGTGGCAGTGTATCTAGATGATATACTCATCTATAGTAAGACAAAAGAATAAAACTAGAACATGTAAGGTTGGTACTGAAGAGACTCCAGGAAGAGCAACTAGCCATTAATCTAGAAAAGTGTGTATTTGTGCAGCAAGAATTGGTTCATTTGGGCTTTGTAGTGTCCAATGATAATTTGAAAATGGACCCAAGCAAATTGGAGGCAATCTTGGATTGGCCTACTCCTAGAACAGGGACTGAAGTGAGAAGTTTTCATGGCTTGGCGCAATTTTATGGAAAGTTTGTGAGGGATTTCAGTGGGATTTGTGCACCAATACTAGACACGATTAAAGGAGGGATGAAAAAAAAATTCAAATGGACCAAAGTAGTAGAGAAGGCATTTCAAACATTGAAACAAGAGGTAGCTACAAAACCCATTTTAATCTTACCTACTTTTGATAAATTATTCACTCTTGAATGTGATGCAAGTAATGTAGTAGTAGGGGGTGTATTGAGTCAAGAAGGAAGACTTGTGGCAATTTTTAGTGAGAAACTCAATAAGGTAAAGAAGAAGTATTCATCTTATGACTTGGAGTTATATGCATTAGTACAATCTCTCAAGAAGTGGAGACATTACATCGTACCCAAAATTATTTTTGTCTTTATAGATAATTAGGCTTTGAGTTGCATAAACATTCAAGAAAAGCTTAGTAATATGCATTTGAAGTTGATGGAGTATCTACAATCTTTCACATTCACAATTAAGCATAAGAAGGGGCAACTCAACAAGGTAGTAGACACCTTGAGTAGAAAGATTTTGACTATCCAAGAAGTGTAGCTACAAAGCACTGGAATAGAAGGTTTCAAAGATTTGTATGAAGAGGATGAAGATTTCTCCCAAGCCTACAAGGTATGCCTAGAGTTTGAGAATAATTTTCATAGTGAGTTTGCAAATTATACCCTTCAAAATGGATTGTTATTTAAAGGTAATCAGCTATGTGTACCTAAGGGATCGATGAGGGAAAATCTAATTCAAGAGAAGCATAATGGAAACTTGAGTGGACATTTTGGCATAAACAAGACATTGGAGTTAGTACAAAGATACTACTTTTGGCCTAAGTTAGCAAGAGATGTACGAAGATATGTTGAGCAATGTGGAATATTTCAAAGAGCTAAAGGAGGTTCAAGAAATGCAGGACTCTATCAACCCTTGTGACGAGGCCAAATATTGCCTTTATTTCATGATAGTTTTAAAACACTTTGTTGATACTCTATTTTATTTTTGTCAAAAGATTTGTGGACTTATGTTTATCGAAACCTGTGATAAACCTATGGGTGGATACTACGCCATCTTTTGCTAGTATTATATATATTATGCAGTATTTCATATAATTATCAAAATGTGTGTTCTTTTATTTGAATTTAATTTGAAAATACTTATTTCCAATTATCTCTATATTATAACTAACCTGTTAGCAATGAAGTTGAAAGATGATTGGAAGAATTCAAAGATGAGCGCCAATAACATTCAAGGAGAAAAGAACACTAAGGTGTAGCCTTGGTGGAGGAAAGTTCTAATGGTTCCAAAGGACATGAAAATGAGTATAGAGGAGCTATCAAGACTTATTGCATTCTCTACATTTATTCCTATGGTGAGCGGATGTTTAGACTTTATTATTCCCACCTTAAGCCATTATCTCTTCTTTCTGCCTTGAGTTGTTATTTTCCTTCTTTCTCTCCTACAGATTTATAGCTAGGTTATTTACTTTTCTACTATGGGAATAATTGTCAATCTCCTATATATTGGAATCAGAGCAAGTGTGTTAGTTTAGTCAGTTAGAAGAAAGAGTTTATGATAACAGACTGTTAATTTTCACAGTGAGTTGTGTTTTTATAGTTCTATGTGTTATGTAATGAATTTTTGAAATGTAATGAAATAGTTTTTGGCTTCTATCCTGTGTTAGTAGTTTAGTTGAAGTTGACCAAGGGGGCCCACTTGGAAGGTGGATTAGATCAGGTTAGTATAAATTTATTTCCAAGCATTTTTAGTATTGTAAGTAGAAGTTGTAAGTTCCTTCTTGTAGCATCGCACTTCGTGAACGTTCCTACAACATATGTGAGAACAATTATAGTGGATGAATTGAGTTAGAATATTTGTTAGCCTTTCATTGTATTTCTAGTATTCATAGAGTTAAGTGTGTTAGTTTCCTATATCAATAGTGTGAGTTCTTTTCCTTGCATTTTACTTTCCTACAACATAAGCATAGTGACTCATTAACAGACCTAGTGCACATACTGTGCTGATCATTTCAAGTATATGTTCTTGGGTTGACAAGATTAATTGCACCTCATAGTGGGAAAAATAGTCCTTAGTTTGAATATATTATTCCTAAGCATGGCCTAGAGCATGACTATGATACACCTATTGTGAGGCGGACCATTTTTGGCACCGTTGTCGGGATGGTGTCAAGCTAGGAGGATTTTTGAGTCATAGTACTTAGATAAAGTTTTTTAGAATTTCTAGTTTTGAAGCTTCTTTCACTAGTGTGAAAAGGTTAATTGCATGCATCAAAGAGGAAGACGACGAGATGAATATGGTAGATTTCTTCCATAGGAGTCTGTTAATTTGAATGAAGAAATTGAAGAAGAAGAAGTTGAGTTTCCTTTTGAAGATGCAAGCCCTATTTTTCCCACAACATCATCATCAAGAGCTAAACCAATAGATATGAGTAGTTTTCAACCTTTTGCTAAAATTTTGGCTAGTTTTCTTGATGATACTACCTTGAATCCATCATAATGATACTGACACTACTTTGGTAGATGATGCATTTCTAGATGAGCATTTATTTCATATTGTTGTTCAAACTCCATAGTATGTAGACATTGCTAATTACATTGTAGCTAGTGAAATACCAGAACATTTTTCTTACAAGGAAAATAAGTTGCTTGTAGAGAAAAGTTTCCATTTCTCCTAGATAGATAATCTCTTGTTTTACACTAGACCTAATCAAGTTATGAGAAAATGTGTGAGAAATGATGAGACATATGACATTCTACATGCATGTCACAATGAACCATGTGGAGGACACTTTGTCGCAAAAAGAATAGCCTTGAAAATCTTGGCAACTGGTTATTATTGGCTTACACTTCACAAAGATGTAGTTAACTATACATGGAAGTGTGACAAGTGTCAATGGATGGGCTGACCAACAAGAACAGATGAAATGCCTCTTAACCCTCAGATGGCACTAACACCATTTGACAAATGGGGCATGGACTTCATTGTTCCAATTGATCCTTCATCTAACCAAAAATCCTATATTCTTGTATGTACTGATTATTTAACAAAATGGGTTGAAGTCAAGGCCATGAAGCATGCTCATGATGAAAAAGTTGTAGAATTTATGTATGAAGAAATTTTTACTCACTATGGTGTACCCAAAGAGCTAGTCACTGACCAAGGTGTGCAATTTACCTCTAATCTAATCTCAGAGTTGATGAAATAGTATAACATTAGGCACCAAAAATCTAGTCCTTATCACCCTCAAGCTAATGGACAAGTAGAGGTCACAAACTGTGAACTAGAGAACATCCTAACAAAAATGTTCATCTACATCATAGGGATTGGACTAGTAGATTACAAGAAGCTATTTGGGCTTATAGAACAACATGGAAGACTACTACAAGATTCACACCATTTGAGATTCTGTATGGAAAGGTAGCAATGATCCCCATTGAATTTGAACATAAAACTTTGAGAACTACAATGGAGCTAGAAATTGAACTTCCTGTAGCACAAAGAGAACAACTTCTGCATCTTAACTCTCTAGATGAAATGCGCAAAGCTGCTTTGGAATGCACTAAACTTATACAGAAACAAAGGAAACAATGGCATGACTCTCATATTATCAATAAACAATTTCAAGTTGGTGACTGGGCACTACTATATGATTCCAGATTTAAAGATATGCCAGGAAAGTTGCAGACAATATGGTTGGGACCGTATGAAATTAGTCATGTCTTTGATAATGGAGCTTTTTAATTAACTACCATTGATCTAGATCTTTCAAATTATTAGTCAATGGTCACAAAATCAAATTATATAAATGGCCTCAAACAAAAGAAGACTTCCTGCAGCAGTTCCAATGGCCAAATTCAAATACAACCAAGGTAACTCTTCCTGTAGCCGAAGGTGTCAACCTCCTACCTACCACTCTTCAACATTAGTTTCTTTGTGCATGCTCATAATAATTTTTTTTTTCCACATAAAGTTCACTTTCTCATTCACTTTCTCATTCCATCTCATCTCTTTACCTTCCACCCATCCACCTCATCTCATTTCTTTACCTTCCATCCACACTTTCCACATCATCAATTTCTCATGTTTTCAATAAACCCTGTGAGATGCTGACAGATTTTGTCGCTGATATCACTTCCACCACCTTTTTGGTATGTGCAACGATCATTTAATAGGTATAAGGTTTTCAAATTATAATTCATTTCTAGTCTGCAGATTTTGTTAATTATATTTAATACTGCATTCTTTATATGATGGAAACGTTATACCAATCCCTTACCCATACTAGGTCTGACAAGTGTGGACACTTGTCCATATTTAGTAGGGGGCAAGGAAGGTCACTAATATCCAATGGCATTTCTATTTATCCGTAAAGATTTTTCCAATTCTTTGTATTTCCTTCTTTGATGGAATTTAATTGCCATAAGTACCAAGTGAGGTGTTGTACCCCTTATTTTTGAATGATTTTATTGTTAAGCAGTGATGTGACTTGTGTTTAAATTTTATGTGATCTGAACCCCATTTTTGGACAATTCTCACACATATTCATGATTTACCTTCATTAAAGCCATATTATTGTGCATAACAATTCGTTATGACATTAATTACCTATTAAAACAAAGAAATGTGAGTTGAGTCTATAAAACATCAAAGCAGCTTGAGTTCAAAAGGGGGAAACTAGAGCAGATAGAGAAAGTGTTAAGAAAATGGGTGGATAGTTGCAGAGGAGAGAACTAGTGGAACATACTATGTTGCTCTCAAATGTAGAGGCCGTAAGAAGGTTCAATACATGCAGATGGTTAGGTTATTTCTTGAGTTTGACTGCATTTGATGAGGAGGCAGCCACAGAATTCACAAGGACATTTGATGAAGATGAAGCTTCCATTTGGGGTTTAACAATGATTACAATAGAGAAATGCATTGCTGAAGTAACTAGGTTGTCTGCAATTGGAGAACATTATCCCAGTACACATGATGCAAGGTTAGCAAGAGCTCAATTTACTAGACTGACTGATCCTCAAATGGACATTACAAAGAAAAGTTGCAAGAGAATGTCATTGCTACCACCAGAAAATGAATTAGCCATGCACCTTATCATGTACCTTACATGTGAAGGGTGATTCTCATATTTACATGCACATCATTTCAAATTACTTAGTTGTATAAGGCATAATCTTTCAGTAAACATTCCAAATTTCTTATACAATATGCTCTGTATTAGTGCAAAAGAAGCTCAAAAAGGAAAAGATAATTTCGTTACCCATCATGTCCTAATTAAATTACTGATAGAATGGTCACTTAGGGATGTGTCTCCCATGACATGGGATGAAATTGTACAAGTCAAAACTCTACAACCCCAAACTACCCCTAGTGAACAGCCCAGTGAGGAAAATGTAGTCCCCACCAATGAGCCTACTGAACAAAATACCCAAGAGGTTGAAGCCAATAATACCCAAGAAAATATGCAAGAAACTATCCCTATTCAAGATATTGTACCTTTACCTGTTCAAGAAACCTAGAAACCTACTTCTAGCAGAGCAAAGAGGAAACCAAAATTGCAAGAAGAAATCTCTGTTCAGTAAAAGGAAGAGCCAAATCCTATAGTTGTGAGACAAAAGAGAACTAAGAAAAGTCCTGTAGCAACTACTCCTACAGTAGAGACACCCAAAGGGAAAGGTAGACAAAAGGTTGTGATACAAGAAGAAACCCCCATAAGGAGAAGCCCTAGGATGAGAGGGAAAGTTTCTAAAGATTCTACTTTGTCCAAAACATCTACTAAGGAATCCCCTATGCAAATTGTCTCTGATCACTCTCCTCCCCATCCTGAAATTACAAGCATTCCCAAAAATCCTAATGAGGAATGTAGAGATGAAATCAAAGAAAATCCAAATGATACCCCAGTAGGTCAATCATATATTTCAAGTAGTAAAGATGAAATGGTTCTTGAGCAAGACTATCCAAACACTGCCCTAGTTCCCCATAAATCAACATGGATTACTAGTTTTGTAGAACATTTATGGAAGGAATAGAGGAAGAGGAAAATAAATCATGAAGAAGATGGTGGTTCTATTACATTGTAGAAAATCCTTTTTCAGTTGTTTGGACAACATATGTTTGCTGATGCCTTATGGGAAGAAGAGAGGAAAAAGATGAATAAATTCATAGCATCTCAAGGTGAAGGAATCACAAATTTAAAGGAACAATTAAAAATTCAAAAGCAACAGATGGATCATGCCCTCAAGTTGGCTAATCAGGCACTTGCTTGAAGACCACCACCAAGATTTTATGCTTTCTATTTAAAAGAACAATTTATTTTCTTTCAACCAATGTTAACTCTTAAGGATATTAATGTAGAGTTCAAATCAGCCCAAGAATTTTATGGATTATATCAGACTCTACCATCTTGGTAGCAAAATTTTCCTTGTGAATTATATGTTCATAATTTTGTTATCCCTTTAGAGACCCAATGGAATCCCTTGCTCTATAAAGGAGATATACATTTAAGAGCCTTGATGTCCTAGATGTCTAATGAAGAAAACTATAATAGGTAGCTAAATAATTATAGGGATGAGGAAAGGACAGAGCCCTTGCCTTTAAGAGCCTAGAGTAGCAAGCCAGATGAAGTTCTTAGGGATTGGTTCACATTAACTTATGGAAAGAAGAATTAGGAAATAAGGGATAGAATCTTTCCTGCAAGAACCAAAGCCTATGCTACTTATGAGAACTTACCCTATTTTGCCTTCCAGAGAGCTATGACTAGTGTTAGAAGTAGATGGGCCAAATTTCCTAAGTCACCTAAAAGGTCAGAATCACATAGTCCCATCAACTTGGAGGCAACACTTCACATGGTTCCAAAGTATCTAGAGTTAGGGAAGTAGGCTAGATCAGAATTGTGGTGTCCATTAACCATGCAACCTCCAATGTTCCTATGGCCTTTATCTGACATTAATGTTGATAGACTTGACAAGTTGCAGGAAGATCATAGAAGGGAAGTGTGGGAAAAAACAAGAGGATTTTACTCTACCTTCAAGAGTAGTAGGAAAGGAAGGACTGAGATTGGAGAGTTCAGGTCATTAACAAGAAAGTGCAATGCTTGAGGACAAGAATTAGTTTAGCAGGGAGTAGATGATGAGGCCAAATATTGGCTTTATTTCATGATAGTTTTAAAAAAAAATTTTGATACTCTATTTTATTTTTGTCAAAACATTTGTGGACCTATGTTTATCAAAACTTATGATAAACCTATGGGTAGATACTATGCCATCTTTTTTTAGTATTATATATATTATGAAATATTTCATATAATTATCAAAATGTGTGTTCTTATATTTTAATTTAATTTGAAAATTCTTATTTTCAATTATCTCTATATTATAACTAAACTATTAGCAATGAAGCTGAAAGATGATTGGAAGAATTCAAAGATGAGCACCAACAACTTTCAAGGAGAAAAGAATGCTAAGGTGTAGCCATGGTGGAGGAAAGTTGTAACAGTTCCAAAGGAAATGACAATGAGTATGGAGGAGCTATCAAGACTTATTGCATTCTCTGCATTTATTCCTATGGCGAGTAGATGTTTAGACTTTATTATTCCTGCCTTAAGCCATTATCTCTTCTTCATGCCTTGAGTTGTTATTTTCCTTCTTTCTCTCCTGTAGATTTATAGCTAGGTTATTTAATTTTTTGTTATGGGAATAAGTGTTGATCTCCTATATATAGGAATCAAACCAAGTGTGTTAGTTTAGTCAATTAGAAGAAAGAGTTTATGATAACAGACTGTTAATTTTTATAGTGAGTTGTGTTTTTATAGTTCTATGTGTTATGTAATGAATTTTTGAAATGTAATGAAATAAGTTTTGGCTTCTATCCTATGCTAGTAGTTTAGTTGAAGCCAACCAAGGGGGACCACTTGGAAGGTTGATTAGATTAGGTTAGTATAGATTTATTTCCAAGCATTCTTAGCATTGTAAGTAGAAGTTGTAAGTTCCTTCCTATAGAATCACACTTCATGAATGTTCTTGTAGCATATGTGAGAATAGTTATAGTGGGTGAACTAAGTTGGAATATTTGTTAGCCTTTCATTGTATTTTCAGTACTCTTAGATTTAAGTGTGTTAGTTTCCTACAAAAATAGTGTAAGTTCTTTTCCTTGCATTTTACTTTCCTACAACATAAGCATACTGACTCATTAAGAGACCTAGTGCACATACTATGCTGACCATTTCAAGTATACATCCCTGGGTTGACAAGATTAAATGCACCTCATAGTAAGAAAAATAGTCCTTAGTTGAAATATATAATTCCTAAGCATGATTGAGAGCATGACTATGATACACCTATTGTGAGGCAGACTACCTTGCCAGTTTGAAATAGGCCTTAGGAATGTGTAAGTATGGACTTCATGGTTGGACTCCCTAAAACCAAATCAGGTATGTACAACGTTTATGTTGTAGTAGATAGGTTCTCTAAAATGAGTCATTTTATGCAATGTAAAACTACTTATGATGTAAGTTATATAGCACATCTCTTCTTCAAGGAGATAGTTCAGATTCATGGACTCCCTTTGAGTATTGTGTCTGATAGGGACAACAAGTTCATGGGTCATTTTTGGCAAACCTTTTGGAAAAGGCTAGGAACTAATCTCTCTTTTAGTTCAACATACCATCCTCAAACTGATTGTCAAACTAAGGTCATCAACAAGGTGCTTGGGAACTTGTTAAGGTGCTTAACAAAGGAGTATGGGTAGACTTGGGATCTTGTTATATCTCAAGCTGAATATGCTTATAATAATAGTGTTAATAAGACCATAGAAAGAAGTCCTTTTGAGATAGTACATGGTAAACACCCTAAAGGAGTGAGTGAGTTAAGATACTTAGGTCGTATGGAGTTAAAGAGTGGAAAATTTGAATATTTTACTCAAATTATCAAAGAGGTTCAAGAACAAGTGAAGAAAACTATGCTAGAATCCACTTGAAGACTCAAGGCCAAAATGGATGAGAAAAGGAAAGAAGTATAGTTTTAGATTGGGGACTACATCATGGTGCACCTTAACAAAGCAAGAATGTAGCAAGGTATACCCACTAAGCTCCACATGAGTAGAGTTGGCCCATGCAAGATTTTAGCTAAATATGGAGAGAATGCCTACAAAGTGGACTTGCCATCAGACCTAGCCATCTCACCAGTGTTTAATGTTGTAGACTTGATCAAATTTAAGGGAGAAATTAGTCAACAAAGTGCAGCTCCACCAAGGGTCCTACAAGACCTTGACACCAATGCAATGCCCAAGAAGAAGCCAACTGAAGCAGAGAAGGTATTAGAATCCAAGGTGAAGAAAGCTACAAGGCATCAAGTTTATATGGATCATCTAATTAAATGGAAGGATCAACCTAAATCTAAAGCCACCTAGGTTGAGGAAAGACATTTCAAGAAGTCTGGCATTGATCCAGCTCTTCTTAACCCCAAAGTGCCTTAGTTTGTGCTGAGGGGGGGGAATATGATGCAGGAGCACATTTCTAAGGCCCCCACCATTTCATTTTTTGTGTGATGAACTTATTTTAAGACATATGTAAATAAAATAAGAGCATATGGCTCATGTTTGGTTCATGCTTGTGTGTCTAAGCTAGGATAGGTTTTAGAGATTCCTCTTTGGTCTTTGATGGGAATGATATCTTGACCTTAGGTTGGTACCGTTCTAAGATCTTTGTGTTTTCATGTTGGTGAAAGGTTAATTTAGGATTTTTTATTAAATTTTGGGCCTATGTGTGCATTATAAGACCTTCCAAGGTGGATTATGTGCTTGAAAGGCCAAAATGCTTAGACAATACCATGTTTTGCAAAAATTGTCACCATATGCTAAAGATGGAAATAAGAGCTTGGAGGTCTTAGATGAGGTAATTTAATGGATTTTTAAAGCCCAATAATCCCTTGGGAAGACCTAGTAATGGTCTTAATAGTGTAGGAGCAAAACTTTTTTAGGCAACAAAAAGTTGCTCCAAAGTTGTTAGCAACTTTCAAAGTTGCTAAGCAATTTTTTCTTTGCAAATGCCTAAATTGTTAAGTGGCTTAAATAAAGCCTTAAACCAATTAAAAAATAAAAGGGGAGTTTATATAAGGCTGTAAAATCCCTAAGTCAAGGGTTGGTTATTGTCTTGTTACTACTGCAGTACGAATTCAACAGTTTGTGCATGTTTTTTCAGCAATAATACTGATTTTTTGCCTTGTTTGGGAACAATTTTACATTGTGAATATGCTTTGGTTGGATGATATAGTTTTTATATTTTGTGTTCTTCATTATCCATGCATTATATCAGATCCGTAATCAATTTTTATAAGGTTTTTGTATATTTCTTTAAAGTTGATTATGTGTTGTCCATTTTGGAGTTCTCTATGATGAAATAGTTGTAGCTCTTGTTACCACCATGGGATTTCCATGGCCTCTTGGATTATAGGACTAAAAAACCTAAGGTGTAACATTATGCAAGCAAGGTCCTAAAAAACAAGTGAAACTAATTCTTTGACAAAGCCCTAGGCGAGCTAAGTAATGCTTGACTAGGAAAAGTCAGCAAAGAAAGAGCTCTCAAGAGAAAAGCAAGAAGAATCACAACTATCCCTTTTGAGGGAAGTAAGAGTAGTATGTAAATGTTTTATATTGAAGAGGAGAAGTTTTTTGAGTTGGGGAAGGTGTGTTAAAAGTGGGGACAATAGGAAGCCCTTGAAACCCCTCAAAACCCTCATTTTTACCATTATTGTTGTACGACTTTTTGGTGGCCTAAAATCTCAAAAATATTTGAGTATGGACTATGTGAAATTTTTTTTCTTAAGGAAAGTTCTTTTGAATCTCTAAAGATAAAGAGTTATTAGCCCTATAAATCTGGGTGAAGGCCTAATTAAGGGTTCTTCTAGTAGCCCTTTTGTGAAGAAACTAGGAAATCAAGTATGAACCCATTGTTACCATCCATTCAATCATGCTAAAAGTGTTCCCATAACATCTTAAAACTCATTAAAACCTTGGTTAGACTAGGGAGTACTATAGAACCCTGGTAGACCTACATATGCCTTTTTGGAAGATTTGCATTCCTAGGAAGATAAGTGAGTCATGGAGCAAGATTTGATCATTTCACCTGATGGGAAGGTTAGGGTAGGTCAGTGGATGTTCTAAGGAATAGGAGATCCTATAGACCAAGTTAGGAATTAGTAGAACACCAAGATCCTAGTTTGGATTAGTGGCATAGACTGGTTAGTCTATCCTTAACTCTCCCCATCAACAAGGGCTAGGCTGGAAGAAGCTTCCAAAGCATGCATTCTCATTAAGACTTGAGAAATCAAGGTTTGTGGTGGACTTTGATAAGAGTGTCCCCAGAGAGAGGCACTGGGAGAGGTCCTTTTGAAATTTTGTCATTTAGCACTTATTACATCTAATTGAAGCCTAGGGGGTGAAAGATGTCACTCAAACCAAGACTAATATAGTGGATACTTCATTCTTATCAAAGATGAGCTCATGTGGTTCATTTGAACTTCTAATTATTAAATTTGGGTCAACAAATTTGACTTATAATCTGAATAGTTGAATCCTGGTAGAAACATCTACTTATTCAAAGTGACATTCTTTAGTATAACACTTGGCTAGATCATAATTTAATTACTCATAAATATTTCACTTTATTTGACAATAGACTATCATAAAAACTCATTTATTTTGACTTGTGGTCAACCTTTTTTAAACCCTTTTAAGAAATAGACAATGTGGATATGCTTGTGAGTGCTCATTTTTTGGTATAAGCAGAGAAGTTAAAAAGTGTTGTGTTGTTCGATATTGCAATAATGTAGAGGTAATTCCTTTTGGTTCCTCTTTTGGGCATCCCTGGAGAATTATAATTCATTCATCTAGACGTTACATTGAAATTCTAATTAAACTCATAAATGTAGCATTGTGGTAAAAAATAATTATGCATTGCTTGATGATAAAAGAATTAGATGTGAATGATGAAACAGAGAAGATTGATAAGGAGAGAGGCTGAGCCAAAAGGCTGAAAAAAAGAGATCAGGTTGTATTGAGGCCAATAAAAGAGAGATTAAACAAGATGAACATAACTGAAGGAGTGGAAATGGACTCAGAGATAGATGGAAGCTAGACCCCATGATTAAAGGGTTTGTGGAGTATTGAAAAACAAGTAAATAGAGGAATCAGTTAGTGATCAACAATGAAGCAAAAAAAAGCACAATTCAGCTTCATTATTGTAGTCTTATCTATTCATCTTTACTATTTTGGGTGAAACAAGACATAATACACATATGTTAATTGCCTTAAACAAACAATACAATTGATGACTATGATATGTCAATGACATATGTGACAATAATATGATTGTTGGCTCAATAGGAACCAAGGTTTGGCACTCATATGACTATTTTTAGCTTGATACAGCGAGAGTATTTTTTTTCTTTAAAAACTTTGGTTGTTGTCAAAATTTCAATTCCTGTTAGTTGATATTTCAATGACACATACTGTCGATGGCATGGAAAACTCATCAACAACAATTTCATAAATGTCAATCTTTCGACCAAAGCAATCATTGATAACAATTGCATAGTTTTCAAACTCTCAACATTTTGTACTAGTTGTCTAATGTTGCCCTGTGACTTAGATTGGGATGATTTTTGATAGATTGGTTCATCAATATTCTTATAGCCATGGATTATGTCAAAATTTTGATGAAATTATAATGACAATATTTTTGGACCTTTGAGTGTCAAACTTTCAGCCAACGCTCATCGAAAAATAGGTTGAAATTTACTAGTAATTAATGATTGTTGGTTATTGTAATTTTGACATTTGGCACTTGGTTTGGAAATGGGTTTTCCTTTAATGTTTTATCTCTTTGGTTTGGTACTTGTTCTATATTTGGTATGTGATGTTGGTTTGGTTGATTGTATTTTCTACTTTGGTTATATGTTCTTTATTAGTAGTTTGTGTTACCCTTGAGGTAGATTTGGCTTTCATGACTCCTTGCTTAGGATTATTTTATGGTTTTCTTGTTTGTATGTGGATTGTTCATTATCTTCCCTGCATAGTGGGAGTGTGAGTCTAACTAGGTGATCACACGATCAGGAGATAATGTTTTCTTATCATTTGGGTCCTCCTCATATTGGCAAATTTAATTATGCTTGTTGATGCAGTTGTGTAGTTGTACCATTATCATTCCTGATCTTATCTTAGAGACTTCTATTTAGTTCATGTGTATATGTTATCATGTATCTTGTATTTTGATGTACTTGTATCCAATCTTGCATACCCTATGACATGTGTAGTTGATGTTATTTATTAGATGTATTTCATTGTATCACTTGTGTTCATGCTTTTTCTTATGAGATTATGTATCTATTATTTAGTAGTGATTAGGAACATTGTACTTGATATTTAAACTGATTAATATAAACTTCCTAAATGTGACTCAACATGAAGGAACCCTTGAGAAATGAAATTTTTATTATGTTTGTACATGTGTAATTGATGTGTATGTGTATGTTGCTTTTGTATTATTACTTTGATATTGTTTAAACTTAAAAAAATACTTTAGTAATCTTTGTAACATTTTAGTTTGATTTCTCTTGGATTCTTGAGTAGGACATTACTATCACAAGGGTTTACCCACCCATCCAGAGTTAATAGAGTAGTTGAATCAATGCCACAATGAATGGTTGGAAAGATATGAATCATTGCACCAATTTACTAAGTGACACACCAAGTTTTGGCATCAAGTGAGAATGATATGCCAAATCAAATCCATTTGGAATCTCTCAAAAATGAGATAAGAGTTGTACATTTTTTTCAAAATGGTCTTGTGCTATTGTCGATAGCCCTCATGAGCTTTGAGATATGACCTTTAGAAGATGGTATCTTAAACATTCTTTGTGCACCTTGGAGACACTTTGGTGCATGGTGGTTGTGAATTTTCTAGAAAATTCATGGAAAAAAAGGGTGTCACTAAGGTTCACCTACCCATCCAAAGCTAATGCAACACTAAAATTGATGCCACGATGTACTGCTACACCAATTCACTAAGAAACACTACAAGTTTTGGCATCAAGCAAGAATGTTGTGCCAAATAAAATCAATTTGAAATATGTTAGAATTGAGATAGGTTACTATAGGATTTTCCAACATGGTCTTGTACTATTTGACATTTTTTCACAAGCTCTGAGATATGACCCTTAGAAGATGGTAGTTGAAATGTGCTTCATACACCTTGGAGATACTTCGCTACATGGTGGTCATGAATTTTCTATACACAATATGACCAAAAAAGGATGTAACTAGGGTTTTCTTACTCAACAAGAGCTAACAAAACAATTGAATCGATGCGAGGCTGAATAGTTGGAAAAATATGCACTGTTGCACCAATTCGCTAAGTAACATTGCAAGTTTTGGCATCAAGAAAGAATGTTGTGCCAAATCAAATCCATTTAGAATCTCTTAATAATGAGATATTTTATTGTATGTTTTGTCAACATAGTCTTATACCATATGATAGTTCATCAATATCCTCACGAGATTTGAGATATGACCCTTAGAAGATGGCACCTTCGAGACACTTTGTTGAAAAGATGGCACCTTCGAGACACTTTGTTGCATGGTGGTTGTGAATGTTCTAGAGACTTAGTGTCTGAAATAAGGGTGTCATTAGGGTTCCCATGCCCATTCGGAGCTAATGGAAAACTTGAATCAATACCACTATGAACGGTTTTAAATATATGCACTATTGCACCAATTCATGAACACTACAAGTTTTGGCATCAAGCGAGAATACTATGCCAAATCAAATCCATTTAGAATATCTCATAAATAAGATAGGTTACTATAGGTTTCATCAACATTGTCTTGTACCATCTAAAAATTTGTTGATATACCTCACAAGCTCCAAGTTATAACCCTTAGAACATGGAAGCTAAAACATGCTTAGTGCACCTTAAAGACACTTTGGTGAATGGTAGTCACAAATGTTCTAGAGACTATGTGGCTGAAACAAGGGTGTTATTAGGGTTTACTTGCCCATCTGGAGCTAAAAAAAATAGTCAAATTGATGCCACAATGAACTTTCACAATATTTTATCTTTGATTTTGAATTGTGTCATCAAGATTAGTTGTAAGACTAAATGCATCTAGTATATCCTGGCATTGGTTCATCAATTCAACATTATCAAGCTCATTTGTGATAGTAAAGTCTTCCTACATATTGAGGTCTATGTTTTCAATAACCAAATTTATAATATATATCTTAAACATTGAGCATAAAAGATATAACCATGAAGTCAATGAAAAAGGAAAAACTCTCACAATATTTTGTCTTTGATTTTTGGTTGTGGCATCAAGATCAGTTGTCAGACTAAATGCATCTGGTATATCTTGACATTGGTTCATCAATTAAACATAATCAAGATCATTTGTGATAGTAAAGCCTTCCTACATAGTGAGGTCTATGTCTTCTATAACGCCCCACTCGAGAACCCAAAAGAAATAAGCCTAACATGTTTTAATGTTTACTGAACAATTTTTTTAAAAGATTGACAACATCAAGGTAACATTTATGTGGAAGCAATATGAACATACACATCAAATACACAAGCAATTACATATATAGCTTCAATTCCTCAAGGGTTCCTTTATGTTGAGTCACATTTAAGAAGTCTACGTTAATTAGTTTAATTCTCAAGTACAATGTCTCTTAAACATAAAGAAATAATAGATACATAATCACATAAGAAAAACATAAGTATAACTAATACAATGAAAGTAAATACAATAAATAACATCCACTGCACATGTCACAGGGTATATGCAAATAGATACAATACATCAGAATACATGATAGCATTATTACATCAACTGAAAGGAAGTCTCTAAGATAAAAAATAAGAATGATAAAGGTACATCTTCTGCAATGAACATCCAATAGCTAGCAATGTGAGGGGGACCCAAATGGTAAGAAGACACTACCTCCCAACTGTGTGGTTACCTAATCAGGGTTCCACTCCCACCGTGCAGGGAAGATAATGAATGATCCATATATGGCTAATCAAACATAAAACATTCCTAGGCATGGAATTCCTAATAGCCAAAACTACCTCAAAGGTAACACATGCTACTCAAGAAGATAAGATAATCCAAAAAGATAGAACACTCAATCCAATACCAACACCACATAACCAAACATTATACATGAACCAAGTATAAATCAAATACCAAGATCATAAGATAAAGTCAACAAAAGATATTCACTTCAAGTCAAAAACCACATGTCAAAAGTACATCATTCATGAATCACCAATCATCACCAATGAAAGTAAATAACCACAATAACACATCCAACAACAAGTACCCCACCAGAGGTACACAAAATTTATAGAGGAGACTCAGGCTACATACTAGGGAGTGTCATCACATGGTCAAACTACTTGAGTTACCCTAGATTGGTCCCTCAATAGACCCTGGACCCTCAAGCATTGAGTTACCCTAGACTGGTTACTCTAAACCCCGAACCCTCAACGTGACACATGTAGAACCAAAAAACCCTCTCAAGAAGATGAGGGAAACCAATCATACTATCATCCCATTCCCATCCTTAGTCTATACAAGCACTCAAGGCATGGGTTAGGAAAATATCTCTAACTTATCTTTTTAGCATGTTTCCCCCCAAAATATTAATTACTAGATTATCACTTATTACATAACTTACAATAGGTTACCCTGGCACTGACCACTTTGGGTCCCAGACCCCTACTGTAAGCCACTCCCAAAGAAATGTACCTAGACAACCTCTTGTAAGCACATAAATACACAATTGTGTCCCATACCACAACACCCATAAAGATCAAACTCAGTTCCTTAACAGACAACCTGAAAATAAGTTGGTTCTCCCATCCAAGTACACATAAATGCTCCACAAAGTAAACTTCATAAATATAATTTTCAATTTGAATCACAAGACACATCATGACATCCAACCACATAAATGGTATAAAAGAAATCTCACAAAGCCTCTGGTGTACATCCTAGATTGGTCATCATCTAATCAACCCCAAAACCCCCAAAGCATAGACAATACATAAAAAACATAATAGTCTAATAGTTTGGTTTGATTTTTTAAAAACATAAAGTTTCAGTTTACAGTAAGGTTTCAGTCTTGGTTTCAATGTATATTTTAAGTAAGAGAGATTCTCAATTTTACCCTACGAGTTAGTCCACTCATTTATTCGAATCAAAAGTAGCAATCACCCCATTATATTGAAATCAATTTCCCTAAAATATTCCAAGGATATTCATTTATTTAAAATAATCTTTATTGATTTTAAATAAAATAACTTTCATTTTCATTAAAATCAAAATCATTAATAATTCAATAATTTATATAACTCCATTAACTAATTAATCTTAATTAAAATTATATTTAATTAAGTTAATTAATAACTATATAACTAATCTTATTAATAAATCTACATTTTTTTTATTCAACCAAATTCATCATTAATTAAATTTAATCAAACTAATTTTTAATTAAATTAATTAATAAATATCAACTAAATATTTATGTTAATATTTTTTTTAATATTAATGAAAAAAATTATTATTAATTAACAATTTATATTTAGCATTGTTAATATAATAATAACAAATTATAACTTATTAAAATTAATGTTTAATATATATTAATTAACATTTATTATATATTAAATAACATTTAATATTTATTAAATGACATATATTAATACTAATTAATAAACATATATATTATTAAATTAAAAAAACTATTATAAAAAACTTTATAATATATAAAAGAAAATCAAATTTGAAAGCGATTTTAATAAAGCTACAGGCGGCCTTTAATAACCTTTAAATAAATATTATCATGTTCTAAATTTATTCTTATAACTTTTATCTCCAAATTTAATTCTTTTTATTTAATTAATTTCTTAATTAATTAAATATAATTAAATAATAAAGTGTCATAATAATTTTCCATTAAATTAAATCATTAATTTAATCTTTTTATTAGACTTAATTAATAGAAAATTCATCAAAGACTCATAAAACAACATACGCACAAAAGACTCATGGGTTTTAAAAAGGGTAGACAGTTTGTGATGAGTCCTCTTTGCAAGACAAGTATTTTAGGCTGTGGCTAGGATTGGACCTGATCATTATATTCCCATTCTCACCATGACAATTCAGGGAAGTCGATGCCTGGTACCTACATCTTGCATAAAAGATGAGCATGTACATTTATATAAATATATCTAAACTAAATAGGCAATGACGGGGAGTGGTACATCGTGTAGATCCCGACTTGCAGGTGACTATGACTCCCTCTCTTAACCACATCAAACATGTAAGACAGAAAGATAAAATAAACACATACACCATACACATGAAAGTATGGGGTAAGTATCATAAAAATCACAAGTCTAACATCAAATGCTCAGGTATAATAATGCATCTCTATCAATACAAACATAGTCATCATTAAAGACATCATATTAACATTGTTATGAAAGAAACCACATTTACTAATTAGGAATCATCAAGACATCATTAACAACATGTGAAATGAAATCAACTAAGCAATTATAAAAGATATATTTGTAATCCAAGTCATGAAATAATATCATAATATTGTAAATCCAGTATCTCTAAAACTAATCGATGCATAAAATCAGCCTAAAAGAATTTGACAATTAGAACATAAAAGCAAACTATGGGTGGGCATTACATCTTCAACAACCAAATCTATAACCATATATCTTCAAAAATGAGCATAACAAAATATAACCATTAAATGAATGAAAAAGACAAAATAACTTGCAATATTTTATCTTTGATTTTGATTTGTATCATCAAGATTAGTTGAGACTAAATCCATCTGGTATATCTTGATAGTGTTTCATCTATTCAACATTATCAAGCTCAATGATGATGTCAGTCAATGATGCAGCTATATGAAGAGTCTATAAGTCTATAGACTCCTTCACGATTGTGGCGAGCACAACATGAATACAAGTTTTTTTTCCTAGACGCTTCCTTAGCTTTGGTTTGGTGACTCTGTGGACCCTAGATCTATCCCATGAAGATACCCCCTCTACCCTAGAACTAACAGAAGTCAAAGTAATTCAACTTCTCATTGAGGATAAACTCACAATATATTTTTCTCAAAAAATATAAAGGCACCTCATTGTTATTACAAGATGGTTGGTCAAATACAATATACTAACTATCCAAAAAAAGATGCTTTGATCCCCCTATGAGCAGACTAATGAATAGGAAATTGAAGGGTGATTTCCTTTAGGTTGAGGCTAGTATCAAGATTGGTGAAAAGATCACATGTGTCACCTTTTTTTATGTTTTTATCTTTTACCTAATCATTAGACAACCCATTTGAATAATGTGCATGATATCTATCCCTTCATGAATCCCATTTAGTCACCTCCTTAGTCACCTCATTGGCATTTTTTCATAATGTGTCAGCTAGGGTGGAGTGGTGCAAAGATTAGAAGACCTCAATGTACCAACCAAATTAGTTATTATGGCCCTATTTTATGTGAGATGTTTAACAAGGACTTCTTGACTGGATTTTACATGATCTAATGGGATTAGTGGAGGCCTTGCACATGGTGGTGGTTGTTGAGGGGTAGCTATTTGAGGGTTTTGTGTGTTTTGGGTTGCCTCTTGAGGGTTTTTGTAATGTCCCTTTTCTGATTTTTCATGATATTTCACGCCTCTAATCAGATCTTTAAAATCAAACAACTAATATCACAAAGATCCACCAAATTCCTCAAGAAATCCCAAATCGGGTATGCCGAAAATAGTGCCAAAAAGCTTCACAGCTTCACCTGTTATTAATAAATCTGAAAGTGGAAATTTTTACAGAAATTTCAACAGCATAAAAGCCTACAAAATGGTGTTTCCAGATCTATATAGCCTTTACACAACAACTCACAAATGTAGGACAAAAACTATGCTCATCGGGCTCCCGAAATTAACACAAAATATGCCCGGAAACACCACAAGAACACTAATAATCTATCTCAGAAGTTTAATCACGTCCCAATATATATATATTCAGATCTATTTTAATAGCTTAAAGTATAAAATATAGCAGCAACCAAAACTGATATGAAATACTCAACCGGAAACACCAAACTCTTACAAAAATACACCCGGAAACTCACAAATCTGCACTGTTCAGCACAAAGGCAAACTCTGTATGAGCATGCACATGGAATGGCTTCAAACTCCCATCCTTAGCCTTCCTAGAAACCTGCAAACTCCCGTTCTTGGGTCTCCCTGGAAACCTGCAAACTCCCGTTCTTGGGTCTCCTTCTCCACAGGTTTGGCAGCCTCTGAAGAATAACAAAGAATGAGCGAAAATCAAGTCTGGAATGAGCCCAAAATGCCTCCAAAACCCCTTAAAAGAGGGCATACATGTAACTCACGTCCAAGAGAGGTTAACGAAACATATTTTTATAATAATTTTCATTTATTAGTCCAACGGTTTCCAAAGATTAACCCCCTTTTTTCGAAACTTCACTTTCTTGGGCCTGCCTGCCTTAGCAAAGATTATTATTTTTTAATTATTTGAAAAGGGGACATGACAAGTCCTCCCCTCCCAAAAATTGCTTGTCCTCAAGAAATGGCTGAATAATAAACCAATCAATCCACCTGGATCCCAAATGTAGTCATGAACTATACTACTACCAATTAACACAGGCTCCTGCAATATCCTCTGCAATATGACCAAGAGGAATCCATAATCAAACTGGCAATTATAGCTCAACCAAACTCCAAAATCACCATTACCACTGTCAAAAACCCATGAGACACAAACTCTTAGAATATCAAAACCCAAGTAAAGTGGACTACCAACATAGTAAATACCATCAATGCATTCCACTGGCCTATATGGAATGTACAATCCAACTCTGCAACAATGGTGAATGCTCTCAAATGAAACTATACCAAGTATGGAGAATCCACACACTGTACAACTCCTACAGTCAACATAACTCTGTAGATCATTGGCCACTGTCTCATAACCATAACTCCCATGCACCCCTGATGGTGAAAAGCCATCACAAGATAAACAACAAGAAATGGAACCCAAACCAAATTTTCCTGCCATCAACTCCTCAGCATAAGGATCAATTGTTAACTGATGTACATACCTTGCAATATAATGTTGATTAAAAAAACCAACCTCAGTCAACAGCTCACCATGAACAAGTGATACAACCCACTGTGACTGATCACTAGCTAAGTCAGGAGATGTCATAGCCAAAGGAGTAGAATCAATAACAACACTTGCTGAAGCATCACTCCAAAACTCCTGCTCTAAGTCATGTATTATCAAGCTTTCAACTGTAGAACCTATTGCCATGTCATGCCCATCACAACTCTCATCTTGAGGCATCAAATTGTCCCATAATTGATGATAATTACTAGGAACCAAAGTACATCTCTGTATCATTATCTCATCAACATGGTCATCAAAGGTAAATTGATGAGCATACCTCATAGTGTAATGCCGATAGAATGCGCCAATCTCAGTCAGTGGCTTAGACTGTAATCTAGATGAAACTAACTGCACTTGATCATTAACCATGTTGGAACTAACTACTACCTCCAAAGATATCACCAAGGGAGTAGTATTACTAGCAGGAACCATGCCAACTGCCGATTCACCAACATCACACATGATCTTTGATACATCTCTAGTCTCTGTGCCTTCAGTACTAGATGCCACCACCATGTCAGGCATACAACAATCTGCTACAATACCCAACTCAACTAAACCTAACTCTAGTGGGAATGAACCTGATATTCCAATGTTAGTATCAAGAATGGATGCATCCCCATCTCCACTGTCTTTGACAATCTCGGCCATGGACATCCTCGAATCACCAAACACGTCTGCTTGTGACTGTATAGAATCAGGTGAATACTGTAGTCGCTCTAACTCCATGGTCACCTTAGCGAAATGAAATTGTGACTCCTTGAAAGCCAACTGAGTACTCTCAAGAATCTCAGAAGTCACCACAAGCTGCTCAGTAAGCTCACTCACCTCATCTTCCTTGGCCAACAATGCATCATATGCTGTACTGCCCCACTTCATAAGATAATCTCTGTCAGCTACCAACTGCATATAATCTTGTCTCAGAATCTGGATAGCCTCCCATAAAGAGTGGATCTCTATCAAGGAAAGATAACTACCTTCCTGCTCATCACTAGTAGGAGAACCCCATCCATAAACTGCTAACAACTGATGAGCAGCATCAAAATGCTGGCAAGCGATAACAATGTCTCGGTCACTAACTCTTAACGGATTAGGCACATGATGGCATTGGCTTGACTGTCTCCTACAATCCTCCTCTGATGCACTGTCTAAAGGAGTATCCTCAAAGTCACTAGTCTCTAGAGTATTACAATCCATACCCTGTGAATTAAATCTAAAGCTCATATCAACATACGAAGTATCAAAAACATTAGCATTGCTGTCCAACTCCTCTGTACCCAAGGAAACTAAGTCTTCAAAACTGCCCACTACATCCTCCTGGATGTCATCAATGCCAATATGATCCTGGGACTCATCTGTACACACTGCCAAATATGAAATATCATCAACACATTCTAGCAAGTATGGTCGACTAGATATATGAACAAAGCCCAACACCGGTGTATAAAAACTAATACAAACATCAGATAAGCTCCTGGCACAAGAAAAGACAACACCATGCAATCTGCTAATCAAATCCATGGTAGCACCCAAACAATCACTGCTACCAAAAAGTGTTAATGATTTATAGTCAACTGAACCCCAAATGCCAATATAAGAATCTTGAGTCCATATATGTAAACTAGAATTAGCTGGTAACTCAAGCAAAATCCTGACTTGAGTAATATGACCAATACCAACTAACTCCACATACCTGTCATGATGAGATAATGTAGTGACAATACTGTCTTCACACACCTTCAGCTGGTGGGATAAATCATGTGAAGTACTACTAGCCTCAACCTCATGTGACGAAGCATCTAACTGTGCCTGGTACTCTCTCTCAGAAAAGTCATGAATGCTCAATGTCTGCTCATCTACACCAGGTATCTCACCATCATGCACAACAACACCCTCATAATCATCATCCTTGAGGTCAAATCTATCTATCACTCTTTGACTAAAATCATCAAATGTAGTTACCTGATCATGACCTTGAGTAGTCATTCCATGATACCACCAATCATAGGTTGCATCTTCCAAGTGTAGACTTGCAATTTGAACAAAATCACTCCCCTTCATGGGGTTAAGTGTGAAGAGGGTCTGTAATTTTTGTAGCCATGCTCTAGCTGAAATTTTATTTGTTCCATCAAAAGTAGGTGCTATAAACTTGCTTATTTTATTTTTGAGCTCTCTTCCACTTATGTCATGCTCCCTTCTGTATTCTTTCTTGGGCATCAAAGTGTTCATCATATCCACATATTCTCTAAAAGGAACTGAACTATGAAAGTCATCATCTAAGCCATTATAAGTAGCTCTTAATGTAATCAAGTTACCTGTAACCTCTTCCATAGGATTAATGGCTGGATTTGGTACTGGTGGCTCATCTGCAGGCAAGAAAATAGTTTTGGTTGATTTAGATGGTGTGGATTTTAGATTTCTTGGCTCCTCTAAAGTGCTCCCTTTCTCATTAATAGATGCAACTCCTTGTAGTTTTTCTGTCAATATTCGCAAAGCCTCTCTAGTTTCTGCCAAACTATCCACTGTTTGCTTCTGAGTGTTTTGGATGTCTTGGAAGAATTTCTTTGCCATCTCATCTGGATCAGCCATACTTTTCCCTTCCTTGGATTTTGTACTTTTACTTTCAACTGGAGGTTTGATCAAAATTTCTTTATTCTTTTCTCGCTGCAAATATCTTTTTTCTCTTTCACTTAGTTGCATGCAACCATAAATTTTGACATGTAGCTGCAACTTCTACAAACCCTCAGGCTGGCAAGATCATGGCTCTGATACCACTGTAATGTCCCTTTTCTGATTTTTCATGATATTTCACGCCTCTAATCAGATCTTTAAAATCAAACAACTAATATCACAAAGATCCACCAAATTTCTCAAGAAACCCCAAATCGGGTATGTCGAAAATAGTGCCAAAAAGCTTCACAGCTTCACCTGTTATTAATAAATCTGAAAGTGGACATTTTTACAGAAATTTCAACAGCATAACAGCCTACAAAATGACGTTTCCAGATCTATATAGCCTTTACACAACAACTCACAAATGTAGGACAAAAACTATGTTCATCGGGCTCCCGAAATTAACACAAAATATGCCCGGAAACACCACAAGAACACTAATAATCTATCTCAAAAGTTTAATCACGTCCCAATATATATATTCAGATCTATTTTAACAGCTTAAAGTATAAAATACAGCAGCAACCAAAACTGATATGAAATACTCAACCGGAAACACCAAACTCTTACAAAAATACACCCGGAAACTCACAAATCTGCACTGTTCAGCACAAAGGCAAACTCTGTATGAGCATGCACATGGAATGGCTTCAAACTCCCGTCCTTAGCCTTCCTAGAAACTTGCAAACTCCCGTTCTTGGGTCTCCCTGGAAACCTGCAAACTCCCGTTCTTGGGTCTCCTTCTCCACAGGTTTGGCAGCCTCTAAAGAATAACAAAGAATGAGCGAAAATCAAGTCTGGAATGAGCCCAAAATGCCTCCAAAACCCCTTAAAAGAGGGCATACATGTAACTCACGTCCAAGAGAGGTTAATGAAACATATTTTTATAATAATTTTCATTTATTAGTCCAACGGTTTCCAAAGATTAACCCCCTTTTTCCGAAACTTCACTTTCTTGGGCCTGCCTGCCTTAGCAAAGATTATTATTTTTTAATTATTTGAAAAGGGGACATGACAGTTTTTTGGTTCAATTTGAGGTGTTTTTTCATGGTCAATGTTTGCATCTTCGACAAGAGGCATCTTTTGGCTTAATTTGTGTATACTAGGTCTAGATGTATCTGACTATGAAATGATCAATAAAAAATACAAATCAATACAAAAAACCTAAAATAATACAACATACAATACAAAAAAAAAAAAAAAAAAGATAACTAACCTTTTTGTAGAGGCGCCATCAAAGATTAGTGACAAATAAGATGAACTAGAGCTTGAGCGAGCTAAACATAGTCGCATTTGTAATTGAATTTTCTCTTTTACTTTTGATGTCTGTAGTTTTGAGCGTGAAAAATGACCCAACCCATAGGAAGGTTTTAAAAAAAATTTACCAGTAAAAATGTGATGGCATTTTTAGTCAGTAAAAATGCAATCACATTTTTAGTAAGTAAAAACATGATTGTGTTATGTTTATTTTGATATATATTTTACATTATTTGCTTGACTTAGTAATGTGCCAAACCCTATTTTTAATTTTTATGAAAATTACATGTAATGTGATCATGTTATGGGCACTTTTAACTTTTTTTCTGTAGTGTCCACTTTTTTGCACACCATTTTGGTGCATCCACCCTTAGTTAACATTTTCTTTAACTCCAATATTGCATAATATGTGTATTCATTAAGCACAACCATTCAAAATAGGAACTATAACATTTAAACTAATACTAATCAAATGAACTCGATGTTGTCTACTAAACTATGCTTATATAACACCTACTCATCAAATGGATTTTCCAATTATAGTAATATTGGTAAATGGATTTGTCACTAAGAAACTAGTTATGAAATTGACCCTATTTGCCTTGTAATTTTGCCAACAGTTGGAGAGGTTGTAATTGTTCAATATCAACATGAAATCTTCCTCTCTATTTGAGAGGGTCAACTCCCTTGTATGATGTGGTTATTTTGGATTTTTGTGTAATTTTCACTTGAAAGAAAAAAAGGAGAGAAATAAACTAAAAGAAGATATGAATAATAACTCCAATTATAGACATACGACTACCAAGTGAGATCCATAAAGACAATGGTTTACAAAGGCTTTTGGAATCCAAATGTATTTTGTTAGGAATAAGGTGTCTCAACTTTGGATAATTCCTATTTTTTTTTTTTTTGTAAATGTATTTTTTGCAAATAATATAATTAAGTGTGAGTGTGCATGTCTAGTTGGCATGTTGATGTGTTGACATCTTGAATTGTGTGTAAGGAAATGATGACTAAAATGGTTATGAGAAATTCTTATGACATGTAGGAGCTATCTTTGGAATATTTAATTTTTTGTAAGGAGATCATGACTAAAATGGTTATGACAGATTCCTATGATGTGTAAGAGCTAGCTTTGGAAGATGCCCTAAAAATGGAAAGCACATTATATAAGCACTTTGAGGGCTATAGATAGTAGTGCCTGAGAAGTATATTATTGGTTGCTACTGGATAAGTCTTCTATGTTCTAAAAGAGCTTGCACTGTAAGTGTGTTGTAACCTTTTTGTTGAAGATAATACATTGTGCAGGTTTTGGAGGGGTGGGGTTGTTTTACCAAAAGGTTTTTCTCCACTGACATATCTTTGGGTTTATGTGTTATTATTTCTCTATCTATTTTTTGTATTCATGGTTGATTGCAATATTGTTGTTTACATAATATCAAATTTGTAATTATAAGGATTTTAAAAGAATTTGCACAATACTTTCCTTAAGAGATTAGTGCAGGAAGTTGTTTCCATACCCGAGTTTCCTTACAAGTGGTATCAGAGCTTGATCAATTTTTTATTCTAGTTGTTGGGTAGGGTTTTTTGAGCTAATCTCAAGTTGAGTGGGAGTTTTTTTCAGAGCATTTTGAATCTTATTTGTAGATTGAGATGGCTAGTTCATCATATAGAAAAATGAAGGTGGAGAAATTTAATGGCAATAATTTCAAGTTGTGGAAACTCAAGATGGAAGACTTACTTGAAGATCATGATCTATGGGAGGTGACTTCACTTGATGTGAGACCCACAATAATATCTCAAGAAGATTGGGATCTCAGGGATTAGAAAGCTAATGGTCTCATTAGACTCTATCTAGCTTATTCAGTCCTCTTGAATGTTCTTGATGAGAAGACTAAAAATAGTTTGTGGACATGGCTTGGGTTTGTGTATTAGGCCAAATCTCTAGTGAACAAGTTGTTCTTGAGGAAGAAGTTGTATTATCTAAGAATGGAGGATGGAGGATCTATTATAGATCATCTAAATGCTTTTAATTTTTTGATTGCATGGTTGACATCATCTGGTGTCAAGATAGAGGAGGAGGATCAATGTATGACCCTATTATGTTCCTTGTCAGATTTATGGGACCATCTTTTGATGGCTCTTAGAAGTACTTTACTCACTTTCAAAATGAATGATGTGGTGTCTTTGCTATTATCTGAGGAGATGAGGAGAAATTCATCAGATTCGACAAAGCAAGCTCTTGTTTTTCATAGTAGATACAATGACAGAGGCAAGACAAATGACAAAAAATTTAGAAAGGGTGGATCCAAATCCCATGGAAAATCAAAGACTCCTAGAAAGTCCAAGGTGAAATGCTAGAACTATGATAAGACTGGGAATTTTTGTAAAAACTGTGAAGAGTCAAAGAAGAAGAAGAAGGCCTCAGATTCAGGTTCAGAAAAATATCAAGAAGATGGCAATGCTTTCATTGCAGCCTTAGTAGTGCATGCATCTAATGATGTGCGGTTGATAGACTTGGGTGCTTCTTTCCACATGACCTCTCATCAAAGCTAGCTCTCAAAGTTTGAATTTTTTGATGGCGGAAAGGTGTACTTGGGTGACAATTCTCACCTAAAGATAGTTGGATGGGGATGGGTCACTATCAGATTCCCTGATGGATGAGTAAAGGGGATCAACATGGTAATGCACATCCATAGTTTGGAATGAAACCTATTATCTATAAGTATGTTGAATGATGTAGCTGTGCAAGTTTTGTTTTTTAAAGATGGATGCAAGATGACGAGAGGAGCTATGGTGCTAGCTAAGGGTACTAGGAGAGGTACTATGTTTCAACTTGATGCATACATTTCTCAGTGCAATAGTTATTTTGTTTCAAAGAAGAGAGTAGCTATCACTTCATCTCCACCATCTAAATGAGTAGTAAAGAAGACTATGGTTATTTGTTCCAATGGCAGTGCAATATGTGTATCTAAGGGTGTGAACATGTTGGAAGGAAAGCTTCCTGTAGAAAAGACAATGTTGTGGCATATGAGATTTGGCTACATTGGTGAGAAAGTTCTCAGAACCCTAAAGAACAAGAACCTCGCTGAGGGGTTTAATGATTTTTATCTCGAGTTTGACTTCTACAAACATTGTGTCTACAGTAAACAAAATCATGTTCAATTTTCTCTAGTTTTCACAAATCTTCTAATGTTTTGGATCTTACTCATTTCAATGTATTTGATCTTGTAAAGCTTCCTTCAATATCCAAGTCTATATTTTTTGTATCTTTCATAGATAATTACAGTAGAAGGACATGGATTTATTTCCTGAAAAGTAAGATATAAGTCTTTAGTTAGATCAAGGAATTTAAAGCCCTTGTAGAGAATCAGACTAGTAAGAAGATTAAGTGTGTGAGAACTGACAATGGTGGTGAGTTTTTCTTAGAAGAGTTCAAACATTTCTATAAAGAACAAGGTATCTAGAGGAATAAGACAACTCCTTATACCCCACAACAAAATGGAATTGCAGAAAGAATGAACATGACACTGATGGAGAAGGCTAGGAGCATGCTTAGTGGAGCTAGTCTTGAACAAAAGTTTTGGGCTAAAGTTGTGGCCACTGCTTGTTATTTGGTTAACAGATCTCCTACATTAGCTCTTGTTGGTAAGACACCCATGGAGATGTGGTCTAGTAAGAAGCCTTCAATTATACATCTTCATGTTTTTGGTTGTGAAGCTTATGCACATGTTCCAAAGGAGAAAATATCTAAGTTGGAAAAAAAAGCTTTCAAATGTATTTTCATTGGATATAGTGTTGGTATGAAAGGATACAAGCTTTGGGACCCTGTGACTAGTAAGGTGTTGTATAGTAGAAATGTTATTTTTAGAGAGCTAACATCTTCTCCTATTGTGCTAGAACCAAATGAAAAAGAAGAGAAGGGAGATATTGTTTAATTGCCTCCTACCCCTGAGAAGACTGAACAGAAAGACCATGTTGGGTCTAATGATGAGGAGAGCTCTAGTAGCTCTGATAGTTTAGAATAAGAGGAAGAACAACCTCAAACTCAGCCCTTGAGGAGATCCACAAGATTAAGAAAGTAGCCAGAAAGGTTTGGTTATTCTATGTTAGATGCTAGTTGTGCCTTTGCTTTGATTACTAACATTGATGAGCCTAAATCTGTGAAAGAGGCTTTGGATATGGAAGATGTAGGTTCCTAGATTGAGGCCATGGATGATGAGATGGCTTCATTGGATAAAAAAAAAACTTGGGACCTTGTACCTTTTCCTAAAGGATGGAAACTTGTTGGAAGAAAATGGGTTTTGAAGAAGAATTTTTGTGCAGATGGCAATGTTAAAAGGTACAAAGCTAGATTGGTAGCAAAGGGGCACTCATAGATAGAGGGAATAGATTATGGTGAAATATTCTCTCCTATTGCAAATTTGACATCCATTAGATTTCCATTATATCTTGCTACATCATATTATTTAGAGATAGAACAGATGGATGTGAAGACAACTTTCCTTCATGGTGATTTGGATAAAGAGATTTATATGTCATAGGCCGAGCACTACATTGTTAAAGGTAAATAATCTTTGGTTTGCAGATTAAAGAAGTCTCTATATGGTTTGAAACAATCTCCTAGGATGTGGTACCTTAAGTTTGATGCCTTTGTGTTGTCAATTGGATTTATAAGATCAAAATTAGATCATTGTGTTTACTTTAGAGTTGAAAATGACTACCTTCTTTTTGTTGCATTATATGTTGATGATATGTTACTATTTGGGAAGGGTAAGGGTATGATTTTTGATTTTAAATCTCAGTTGTTAGCATAGTTTGATATGAAGGATCCTAGGGTGGCAAGGTACATCTTGGGTATGGAAATTAGTAGAGATAGGTCTAAACGAAAAATTTGGATGAATCAGAGTAAGTATGTGAAGTCTGTGTTGGAAAGGTTCAACATGGTAGTTTGTAGACCATTTTGTGTTCCTATTTCTATGGGAACAAAGTTATCTATAGATGATTGTCCAAAATCTCTTAATGAGGTGGAGGACATGAGTAGAGTACCTTATGCTAGTACAATTGACAATCTTATGTATGCTATGGTCTGTACTAGACCAGACATTGCCCAAGTAGTGGGAGTTCTGAGCCAGTTTATGGCTAACCCTAGATGGGTACATTGGGATGTAGTTAAGCGAGTATTCAGATATATGAGGAGTACATCAGAATACTCCATTTTTTATCATGGTAAATCTTCTAGAGCTTTGCATTCAGTTTGTATTCATGGGTTTGTGGATTCAAATTGGGTAGGTGACATTGATAGTAAGAGATCCACCAGTGCTTATGCATTCCCTATGTTTGGTGGTGCCATCAGTTGGATAAGTAAGTGACAACCTATGGTTTCTTTGTCCACTATAGAAACTGAGTACATGGCTGCTACTCATGCTTGTAAGGAAGCCATTTGGCTTATGATATTGTGTTCTAATATTCATTTTGATGTAGGATAGATTGCTATTTGTTGTGATAGCTAGAGTGCTATTTACCTTGCAAAGAATCCAACTTTCCATGCCAGAACGAAGCACATTGATGTGCAGTTTCACTTTGTGAGTAATATGGTGGAAGATGGAAGGTAAATTTGGAGAAGATAGATACTATGAAGAATGTTGCAAATGAATTGATGAAACCAGTGGGCATAGAGAAGTTTAGATGGTGAATCGAAGTCTATGGGCCTTTTAGCCTATAGCGATTAGTTCCTGTTAGGTTCTTATTACTCTTACAAGATGTTCGACAAGTGGGAGAATGTTAGGAATAAGGTGTCTCAACGTTGGATAATTCCTATTCTTATTATTTTTTTTGTAAATGCATTTTTTGAAAATAATGTAATTAAGTGTGATTGTACATGTCTAGTTGGCATGTTGATGTGTCACTCCACTTGCATGTGTCAGCATCTTGAATTGTGTGTAAGGAAACCATGACTGAAATGGTTATGATAGATTCCTATGACGTGTAAGAGCTATCCTTGGAATATTTAATTGTGTAAGGAGATCATGACTAAAATGGTTATGAAATATTTCTATGACGTGTAAGAGCTATCTTTGGAAGATGCCCTAAAAATGGAAAGTGCATTATATAAGCACTTTGAGGGCTATAGATAGTAGTACATGAGTAGTGCATTTTTTGTTGCTACTGGATAAGTCTTCCATGTCCTAAAAGAGCTTGCACTATAAGTGTGTTGTAACCTTTGTGTTGAAGACAATACATTGTGCAGGTTTTTGAGCGGTGGGGTTGTTTTACCAAAAGGTTTTTCCCCACCAGCATATCTTTGTGTTTATGTGTTATTATTTCTTTATCTATTTTCTATATTCATGGTTGATTGCCATATTGTTGTTTACATAGTATCAAATCTGTAATTATAAGGATTTTAAAAGAATTTGCACAATACTTTCGTTAAGAGATTAGTGTAGGACGTTATTTTTGCACCTGAGTTTCCTTACAAATTCATGGTGCAAGGAGTATAATAAATCCCAACATACAAAGTGATAAGCTAAATGAATACATCCAAATCAAGATACCATGAAATGAACATGTTTCTTTACACCAAGTCAAACACTCCACACAAATGCATAAGAACAAGTACTAATTTAACATATGATGAATTAATGATCTCAATCATAAGAGCATTTTGGACATATGAACAAAGCATTCTTCATTATCTTCTGACGTATACAAACTTAGAAAGTCTCATACATTGAATATGAAATCAAAAATTCTTGAAAGTTTTCTCTGAGAGTTTCTCCTCCCCCTTTTACAATAAAAAAGTCCTTGTACTTATAGGCTCTAGAAGATAACTACCTAGAAGCTAGCCTTTCATATTCACAACTACCTCAAAAGTTAGAGTTTATGAATTTAGAATACATTTCATAACTAACTCTAACTTGTGAAAAGTTTAGTTTTGAAAGCTAACCTTAACTAAGAGAAATTTATCATCTTAACTTTTGAATTACAATAAGTGACACATGTCAATTTTCAATACAAGGTAATTAAAAGAATCTATAAGGAATGACTAGATTATTGTATTTTCCAAGATTTTCTTCCATTGTAGTCCTCTAAGTATGTATTCTATCACTATCCATGGATCTAACACATAAATCAACATTGATAGATACCTAATTCAAATTATTACCCTTTGGAATGAGAAGACCACATCCAAAGACTGACTATCAAGCAAATTATATACTTCATTAGTAAGTTTTGACACAATATGAGTCCAATGCTGAACATATCCATCATTCATGAGCGCACAAAATTCTTACCCAATAGCATCCAAAATTAGTAACTTTGCATCCAATAGTGTGCCTATGGATTCTGACACATGTACTAATTTTGAATTATGATAATAACTGTGACCCCATGTCCAAGCGTGATTGTCATCTAGTACTCTATAGCATGAAAAATCCATACCTTGTTTGAGTAGATTTGCAATATGAGAGGAATGATTTGATTTCCTCAAGGAATATGTGGATGTTTGGCAATATAATGTTTGATGTCACTTAATATTTCCCCTTTTTACATGTGTAACCTCTGATGAAAATTTCCTTACACTCTATTGGTGTTAATAATGTGTTCCAAGAATTATGTTCAATCATAATACATAATACCTAATAATTTCATCCTCAACTTCATGTTTCATCTTCCACACATGCATATACTCTATGGTTAGTGCACCTTGAAATGGAAATATTCTATCAAACATGTCACATTCTTGTCTTCATGGTTCTAAATGTTACTTACACTTTAATCAAAGCTTCCTTAACATTTGCATTTGGATAATAGTCCCTAAGCAACTTCCAACAAGTTGTTTATATCTCTTACTAAGCCATGAAGACTATTATGCAAGTCATTTTGAGCACATTCCCGAACCATTTTATTCAACAAGCTAACATTTCATTGAAGTATTTTGTCAAATAGTTGGATCTTAGTCAATATTCTATCATTCTATTATTGGATAGGCATGTCTTCTTGAATTGCATTCCACATGGAATTAGATTCTCGTTGACTCCATTCTTTCAAAGGGTTCTCAAACCTTGTGAATTCTTTTGCACATATTTTTCCATCACTATAACATCCAATATAATCCAATATAGAGGTGACATAATTATTTTTTGCATTTTAAGCTCAAGCTCAGGTGCTACCTTGTCTTCAAACCATTGATATTATTTTCAATGTTTTACATGCAGTCAAGTGATTTCCTTCACTCACCACATCTAGGTTATTCTTATATCATATATTCTCATACAAAATCAGTCTTCTTATAATAGTGCCATTGATTTTTGACTGGGTGATTTACATGTCAACATATGTGATGCCTATTCTCATCAAGGAGGCAAGTCTAATTCCATCCACATACATGTGTTCTTCATTTTTCACTACCTTGAATTAATCATTCCTAGTCTAATGTTCTATCAAAGGAAGAGCATGTGCCTGAAGTTTTTATGATCTTCATTTTTGCCACAGCCTACATCTTTCATGAACTCCATGTTATTCATAGTCAGGGTTTGGTTTTTTGGAAAGTATAGGTTAAGCTTAGGGCATTTGTTTTAGGAAAAAGTTCAAATCCCAACTCTAACTTGTTGGAAAGTTAAGGTTTTAGAGAGAGACAACTAGTAGATTTCAGGAGAGAGAGGGGATATCTATTGGAAATCTAATTGAAAAGATTATGGTAAGAAGAAGATTGATTGCAAAGAGGGAGATTATTGATGAAGAATGTTTTCAATAATTATTTTGTCATTTGATGTCAAACTTGCTATTTGCTGGAATACAATTGCTTATAAGATCCAAGTACTATCACTTAGTTGATTGATGAAGAGGATTTAATCAACAAGATGTAACAAAAATACCTAAGGGAAAGGTTGAGTTATGATTTTGTAATGAAGTGCAAGGATTAGTTAAGACAATGGTAAAATGATGTATTGATAGTATACTTGAAGATATAGAGGTTGGCCACACTTAGAAACGCTGGAAGAATAAGCTATTACAAGGTTGTCTACAAAGCTTAACTAAGTTCATTAGTGAGTGCCAAACAAGCTAGTTCAAGCTGAGAAAATTTTCAATATGTGTTGAGCAAATGCAAAATCTAGTGTGTGCCGAGTGATATAGAAGCAGCCAAGCATGTTCAAGTGTCGAGCAAACTTTAGGTGCTGAGCATCAGAAAAAATTAGTGGATGCCGAGTGAATCCATAGTAGGTGTTAAGCATCAATAAAATGCAGTTCATGCCAAGTAACACAGTATGTGTCAAGCACCAAAATTTCAATAGTGCCTAGCTACTGCATTATGTGAAAAGTCAAAGATTTGCCAAATTTGAGCTGACAAGTTTGTTATCTTGAATTTTGTGAACCAGATGGAGGATAAGGATGATAAGCTGGAGGCATAAAATTTTAGATAAACCATTTTTAGGTGAAATCTAGAGGATTCTTCATGATGTTTCTAGAATAAAAAAGATATGGGTTAGATTCATGGTATCCTACCTAATACATTTGAACCAAAATTAAAAGAGGGAAGAATTGAGCAGGAAAAGAAATTCCAAACTTCTATTTAAGGAGTTACAGGCCAAGAAGCTAGAGTTGCTAGTGTCCCAAATTGCAAAGAGGTTGAAGGGTGTCAAGGAGAAGACATCAAGGAGAAGAAAGAATAGAGAATAGAGACTCTGCTTTGATAAGTGGTCATATAGAGATTACACCGGTAAATTGAGCATGAAGACTCAAGGAGAAAAATCTTGAAGAGAGGGGACAAGCTATCAGAGCTACAGAGATTGAAAGCCAGGAAAATTGTGAAGAGCTAAAAAGTGATCTAAAATCTACAAAATAAGTTGTGAATTGTAATCAAGTCAAAACCACTTATTATTGCTCTCTAGTGATTGTATCAGTTAGGGTAAAATCCTATGGACTTAGGTTGGTTTAATAGCCATTTGTAAATCCTTTAATAAGGTGACATTCCAAGTGAATGTTCTAAAGTCCTCTAACAAAACCCACTTCTAATAGAGTGGATAAATCCTCTAACAAGGCCACATTTAACAATGTGTTGTAGCCTTTAACAGGGCAGGCCTTTCATAGGGCATCACTTCATAAGAGTGAGAATTGAGTAGCATGTTACTGGTGATTTTTCCCAAATCAGGTTTCCATCTAAATCATTGTGTTATGTGTTGATTCTTCATGTATTATGTTTTCATGTTGATTTACAGTAACTTGCTAAGTAGGAATAGTCTAAGCTTGAATGAATGAATAGATTAATGGGCTCACTTTACTTGATAAAAGTTTTATTAGGAAATTTGGACCTTGAATAATTGATTCACACTCCCAGTTATTCTAAAACATTTCAACCAATTGGTATCAAAGCCATCTATTGATTTAGTTTAAAGGTACTAAAAGCAGGAAGATCAAGATGTCCAAGAGAGAAGTTCCCAAGCTCAATAGAGATAACTTCATTGCATGGAAAAGCCTAATGAAGTTGCACCTTGGATCAATAGGTGACTATGCAAAAACCTCAATTATAGTGGAACATGTAGATCTAGCTGGAGCCCTTACTGTAGATGATTTGAACAAATGGAAGGAGCACAATTAGGCAATGCTATAGATTGCCTCTGCTCTCAACTATGCTAAATTTGATGACATCAAGGGATGTGACTCTGCATTCAAGATGTGGAAAGACTTGATAGATATCTATGGAGGAGATTAGAATGTTCAAAGAGCAAAAAGAGAAAGCCTCAGAGGAAAGTTTGATGACATGAAAATGGAGGAAGGTGAGAATGTTGCCCAATATGCCTCTAGAATGAAAGAAGTAGTAAGTGCAATAAGAATTTTAGGTGGTCATTTAGAGGATGAAACTATCAATAGAAAAATCTTAAGAACCTTGCTCCCTATCTATGCTATAAGAGTTTCAACCATCTAGGAGTTAAGATGTGTACCAAGAAATGCACTAACATTTGAAGGAATAGTAGGAAGACTTATTGCATTTGAATTGTCCAATTTTGATAACTACAAACCTAAGAATCTTGAATCTTCTTTCAAGGCTAGGCTAACATTGAAAGACACTAAGGAGGAGAAATCAAATAAGAAGAAAAGGGGAAAGTATGCATCCAATGAGAGCATCATAAATGAGGAAGATGTGGAACAATTGGAAGCATTACTGGCCAAAAGATTTCATAGAGGCAAAGGTAAATTCAAAGGTAAGCTACCTATCATTTGCTTTAATTGTAATAAAGTAGGTCATATTGTGGCAAGGTGTACATAGAAAAAGAACTACAAAGAAGGAAACAAGTACAAGAGCAAAAGAGAAGATGATAGCAGAGATTACAAGGACACAGACAAAAAATGCTACATTGCTGAAAAAGATTCTGATGATAATGATGATGAAGTAGTCTATGTAGCCATGAAGGATGAATTAGACAAAGATGAGGAAACAACACCAGTAATTTGTGTGAACAAGAATGACAAATGGATCATAGACAATGGATGCTCACATCACATAACAGGAGACAAAAGAAATTTTATTACCTTTACTCAGTATGATGGAAATAGTGTTAGATTTGGAAATGATGGTCTATGTCAAATCAAAGGAAAAGGTTCTATTAAACTTACAGAGAAAATTTCATGTGATAATGCATACTATGTTGAATGATTGAACTATAATTTGTTGAGTGTGTCACAACTAGGCAATGTAGGTTGCAAAGTAGAATTTGGAAACAAAACTGCCAAAATCTATGACACTGATGGAAATATGATAAAAAAAGGTGAACAAATTAGGAGTAATTTGTTTTACCTAGATCTGGAAGATGCAACCTATCTCATTATAAAACTTGATAATGTGTGGCTATGGCATAAAAGGTTGGGTCATGTTAACTTTGATAATCTAATTAGTATTAGCAAAAAGAAGAAAGTTAGGGGGCTGCCAAAACTGAAGAAGCTTGAAAATACAATATGCAAACAATGTAGATGACTAAGTCAAGTTTCAAAAGCAAAACCTACATTTCCAAAGAAGTATTAGAGCTAGTCCATACAGACTTATGTGACCCAATAGAAGTTCAAAGCTACCAAAGAGACAGATATATATTTTTGTTTGTGGATGACTACTCTAGGATGATGACTACTATGCCCTTAAAGCAAAAAAATGATGCATTTCAAATATTCAAGTGGTATTTGGCTAGAGTTGAGAAAGAAACAGGAAAGAGTCTGAAGTGCCTATGATCAGACAAAGGAGGAGAGTTCACATCAAAAGAATTTGAGACATTTTTCAATGATAAAGGAATTAAAAGAAAAATAGTAGCACCAAGAACTCCACCACAGAATGGAATTGCAGAAAGGAGGAATAGATTAGTGATAGACTGTGTTGAAACATTAATGATGGAGAAAAATATTGCTTTGAAGTACTGGAGAGAAGCTGTAAGTACTATTGTTTACACCCTAAATCGAGTTCAAGTCAAGAAAGGTACAAATGCAACACCTTTTGAACTATGGTATGGTCACTCACCTAGTATAAAACATTTCAAATTATTTGGTTGTAAATGCTATATTCTTAAAGATACTAGAAATGGCAAGTTTGATGCAAAAAGTGATGAAGGCATATTCCTTGGATACTCCACTAGAAGCAAAGCATATAAGTGTTTGAATACTAACACTAACAAGATTGTGGAGAGTGCAAATGTAAATTTTGATGAGGATGTAGAAGTCCAAGTTGATGAATCTAAGAAACTAGAAGAGTAAAGATCTTTTGTATACTTCTATGAAGGAATGCCTACTGAAGATGATACTACCAATCAAGTTGGAATTCATCAACAAATCTCAGTATTAGCCGATCACAACCAGTGAATGCCAAGCTGCATTTAGAAGTTGAGTTGCAGAATGAAAATAATGCACATTCTGACTCAAAAGTTAGTACACATGAAAGAGATGATATACACGAAAGAGATGTGCACAGTGACTCTGAAGTTGAAAGATCAAACATAGAAAGAAGGATAGAACCACGATTATCTAGATATGTGAGAAGACATCACCCTATAGAAAAAATCATTGGTGACAAGGAAGCCAGACCAATGACAAAGAATAGATTAAGAAATGAATCATGTCTGATGAGCAAGATTGAACCTAAAATAGTGAAAGATGCACTACAAGATGATGTTTGGTATAAAGCTATGGAAGAAGAAATAGATTAGATAAGGAAGAACAAAACATGGACTTTAGTTCCAAGACTAGCTGATAAGAATGTGATTGGTACAAAGTGGGTATTTAGGAACAAGCTTGATGAGAATGGTGAGATCACCATAAATAAGGCCAAATTAGTTTGCAAAGGTTATGCACAAGATGAAGGACTCGACTATGGGGAAACCTTTGCCCCTATTGCAAGAATGGAAGGAGTAAGAACACTACTTGCATATGTTGCCTATAAAGGTTTCAAAGTATACCAAATGGATGTAAAGTCTACTTTTTTGAATGGTATATTGGAAGAGGAAGTCTACATAGAACAACCAAAGGGGTTTTTTGATGACAACAACAAGGACATGGTTTGCAAACTGCACAAAGCACTCTATGGTTTGAAGCAAGCACCTAGAGCATGGTATGAGAGACTACAAAATTATCTTGTGAAGATTGGATTTGAGAGAGCAGATGACAAAAACAACCTATTTATCAAAGAAAAAAAAGGTAAAGATATTTTGATATCTGAAATATTTGTTGATGATATAATATTTGGAGGAAAAGATGTTCTTTGCAAAGACTTTGTTGATCAAATGAAACATGAGTTTGAGATGTCAATGTTTGGAGAAATAAAATTCTTTGTTGGATTCAAGTACATCAACTGAAGCATGGCATATTTGTGACCCAATCAAAATACATCAAGGAGATACTTAAAAAATTTGGCTTAGAAGACTCAAAACTAATCAATACACCAATGGTAACAGGACATAAGCTATCCAAGAATGATGAATCTGCTGAAGTGAATCAGACATTGTATAGATCAATGATTGTAAATTTGTAGTATGTTGTGCATAGTAGACCATACATTGCATTAGCAGTTGGAATAGTGGCAAGATTTTTTGAAAATTCAAGAGAAAATCATCTTATGGTAGTAAAAATAATATTGAGGTACTTAAAAGGAACATATGACTTTGGCTTGTATTATAAGAGGAGTGAAAAGTTTGAGTTGAAGGCCTACATTGATGCAGATTGGAGAGGTAATATCAATGACAGAAAGAGCACCAGTGGAGGAGAATTTTTCTTAGGCAAAAGATTGGTCACTTGGACTAGCAAAAAGCAAAGTTGTACCTCACTGTCCACAACATAAGCTGAGTATTTTGTAGTTGTTATGAATTGCACCAATATTGTATGGATCAAACATCTGTTGCAAGGCATGAAAGAAGAGGTAACTGAACTTGTGATACTCTATTGTGATAACACAAGTGCCATCAACATATCAAAGAATCATATGATGCATGCTAAAACAAAGAATATTGCAATTAAGTATCACTATTTAAGAGAATTGGTGGAAGACAAGCAAGTGAGAATGGAATATGTCAGCTCAAAAGAATAGATTGTTGACATCTTCACAAAAGCACTACCTAAAGATGCATTTGAATATCTAAGAGGTAAGTTAGGGGTGATACCCCTAGCCAAGGCTACTTAAGAAACAACAAGATTTCCCTACATAAAATGAGTTGATTGTTGAACTACTACAAATTGATGCACGTGATACTTACTTTAGGATTTCTGCCTGAAGTAATCAAAGTGCTAAAGTTCCAAATTAGTCACAAAGCAAGGTGATAGAGGGAGAAATTGGAGTACCTACAAAATGCTATACTTGCATAATAAGATGCTGAAATAATATGTCTTTGGCATTGTTGTCAAAGAGGGAGAAAGAGAAAAGAGCATAAATTGATCAACAACATTTGAGGAGAAAGAGCAAAAGAGCAAAAACTGATCAACAACATTTGAGGAGAAAAATCAAAGAGCAAAAATTGATCAAACAAATTCAATTGGTTAGAGGGAGAAGTAGCAAGAAATTGATCAAATCTATAGAATCAAATGGACAGAGAAAGAATGAAAGAGGAAGTCAAAAGTAGCACAAGAACAAAGTGAACAGTGAAAAGAAAAAGGAAACAACATCTAAGAGGGAGAAGTAGAAGTAAAGTAATCAGGAAATAGATTAGGGAGGGAGATGTGAAAATTGATGGTAACATATTTTTCTTTTTGGCATTTGACTTACTGTTTTAACCTAGTTAGCATTTTGATAACTTGGTTGAATAGTTTGGTTTGATGGTTGATTAGTTTGGTTTGCCATCAATGCCAAAGAGGGAGATTGTTGGAAATCTAATTGAAAAGATTGTTGTAAGAAGAAGATTGATTACAAAGAGGGAGATTGTTGATGAAGAATTTTTTCAATCATTGTTTTTTCATTTGATGTCAAACCTGCTATTTTTTGGAATGACAATTGCTTATAAGATCCAAGTACTATCACTTAGTTGATTGATGAAGATGATTTAATCAACAAGATGTAACAAAAGTACCTAAGGGAAAGGTTGAGTTATGGTTTTGTAATGAAGTGCAAGGATCAATTAAGACAATGGTAAAATGATGTATTGATAGTATACTTGAAGATATAGAGGTTGGCCACACTTAGAAACACTAGAAGAATAAGCTATAACAAGGCGGTTTGCAAAGCTTAACTAAGTTCATTAGTGAGTGTCAAGCAAGCTAGTTTGAGTCAAGCAAATTTTCAATATGTGCTGAGCAAATGAAAAATCTAGTGTGTGTCAAGTGATATAGAAGGAGCCAAGCATGTTTAGGTGCCGAGCATCAAAAAAACTCAGTGGATGCCGAGTGAATCTACAGTAGGTGTCGAGTATTAGTAAAATGCAGTTGGTGCTAAGTAACACAATATGTGTCAAGTACCAAAATTTCAATAGTGTCAAGTTGCTACATTATGTGAAAAGTCAAAGATTTTCCAAATCTAAGCCGACAAGTTTGTTATCTTGAATTTTGTGAACTAGATGGAGGATAACGATGATGAGTTGGAGGCACAAAATTTTAGATAAACCATTTTTAGGTAAAATCTGGAGGATTCTTCATGATGTTTCTAGACAAAACAAGATATGGATTAAATTCATTGTATCCTACCTAATCCATTCAAACCAAAATTAAAAGAGGGAAGAATCGAGCAGGAAAAGCAATTCTAGACTTCTATTTAAGGAGTCACAGGCCAAGAAACTAGAGTTGCTGGTGTGGAATTGCGAAGAGGTTGAAGGGTGTCAAGGAGAAGACATCAAGGAGAAGAAAGAATAGAGCACAGGGACTCTACTTTGATAAGTGGTCATATAGAGATTGCACTGGTACATTGTGCATGAAGACTCAAGGAATAAAATCTTAAAGAGAGGGGACAAGCTGTCAAAGCTGTAGAGACTGAAAGCTAGGCAAATTGTGAAGAGTTGAAAAGTGATCTAAAATCTGCAAGATAAGTTGTGAATTGTAATCAAGTCAAAATCCCTTATTATTCATCTCTAGCAATTGTATCAGTTAGGGTAAAATCCTATGGACTTAGGTTGGTTTAATAGACATTTGTAAATCTTTTAACAAGGTGACATTCCAAGTGAATGTTCTAAAGTCCTCTAACCAGGCCCACTTCTAATAGGGTGGACAAATCCTCTAACAAGGTCACATTTAACAGTGTGTTGTAGCATTCAACAGAGCAGGCCTTTCACATGGCATCACTTCAGAAAAGTGAGAATTGAGTAGCATGTTACTGATGGTTTTTCCCAAATTGGGTTTCCACATAAATCACTATGTTATGTGTTGATTCTTCATGTGTTATGTTTGCATGTTGATTTACAGTAACTTGCTAAGTAGGAATAGTCTAAGCTTGGATGAATGAATAGATTAATGGGATCATTTTACTTGATATAAGTTTTATTAGGACATTTGGACCTTGAATAACTGATTCACCCCCCCTCTTAGTTATTCTAAAGCATTTCTAACAATATGAACCCATTGAAATATTTGACTATTAAATTCAATTTCCCAACTCAAACTTTCTAATCTTTACTTTTCCAAAAAGTTTTGGTTTGGGGGAGAGAGAGAGAAAGAGAGGGGGAAAGTTGACCATAGAAAAAAAAACCGTTGACCATTAGCTTTTCCAAAATTTATATTTTTCACTTGTGTCTTTTTGAAATTTGAATTTTTAAATTATTTCATAAACTTTGGAACATTTTGATTCTCGACTCTGATTTGGAAATTTTGAAGTATAGCTCAAAGCTAACCGCAAGCTAGAGTAATTGGAATCATGAGATAACCAAAAATTGGGTAAACCCCTAGCCATTTTAAAGCATGAATTTAGATGTTTTTTTCGTACACTTTGATTAAAAATTATGAAATTAGGACATGGTATATACCATGGCAACAAGTAACAAGATGTAAGAAGAATTAGGCAGTACTATAATTTAACTAGTTATAGCCCATAAATACCTTGACAAAGTGCTCTCACTTACCCAACACAATCAATTAAGGTTCCCATTATAATAAAAGGGATAGAGTGAGAGTGGTGATTGGAGTGAGAAAGATTTGGGATTGGATGCATGAAAATTTCCTAGGAAATATTTTCAACTAGATTATACAATTTTTTTCAACCAAACTAGAATCAAGATCCTCAAAGGATTCTAGAGTACAAAATATATTATTTGAATTCCTCTTAATATTATTTTTGTATTTTCTATAGCTTCCTCTTTTGTATTTGCACTTATTTTAACCATAGAAACACATTGCTATGGATAAAGTTACCATAGACTTGTTTTGGAAAATTTCTTTGAAGATGCTAATAATCATGATATATGTGATATTTGAAAGAATTATATGTATGAATCTAAATCATAATTTGCAACCTAATTTCAAATGAATCAAGCAAAGGATTATTGAGATCAATCACTACATAGATATGAGCATGTGTATTTACCTTTTTCTTTAGCATCTAATGCAAAGATCATAGAGGCCTTCCAAGAAATACAACTATTAAATTTGAAGAATATCAACTCTCCAATATTCCATGGGTAGTCTAAGAAGATGGACCCTTTAACTAGAATCTAGGAAGGTGTCTCTTGCATAAGATCAAACCCAACAAATTGAGGCTTGATGAAAGTTGTGCTTGCTTTTGAAATTAAGACCCTCCTACAAATGCCTTATTTCTATGTGCTTTTTTCTTATTAAGACTACAAATGAAAATTCATTATTATATAATACAACCTTTATATCTCACCCAATCCACTATTTACCACAAACCAAAATTTCCAAGAATGTAAAAGTTTCTAAAATCATTAATTTATATATCAATGCATGTAATAATAATAAATAACATCATCATGTAATGCCCCACTTAGAGCCCAAAAGAAATAAACCTAATATGTTACAAAGTTTACTAAAATTTTTCTTTGAAAGTTTATACAACATCAAACTAACAATGCAGAAATAGCATACACAAACACAACATTTACAAATGTAATTACAATATAGATTTCATTCCTCAAGGGTTCCTTTACGTTAAGTTACATTTAAGATTTTTATTATTAATTCTTTAATTCTTAAGTGCAATGTCCATAATCATAAAAATATAACATATTAATCTCATAAGAAAATTCATGAATACAACTGATACAATGAAATATATCTAATGGATAACATCCACTACACATGTTACAGGGTATGCAACAATAGATACAAGTACATCAAAATGCATGATACATGATAACATATGAATACATCGATTGAAAAGAAGTCTCCAAGATAGGGACAAGAATGATAAAGGTACAATTGCATCATTAAACTTCCAACATATGTAAATTTGAGGGGGACTGAAATGGTAAGAAGTCACTACCTCCAAGCTATGTGGTTACCTAGTTAGGCTTCCACTCCCACCATGCAGGGAAGATAATGAAGGATCCACATATAACTAGTCATACCATAAAAAATTCCTAGGCAAGGAATCCTAATAGCTAAATCTACCTCAAGGGTAACATAAACTACTCAAGAAGAAAAGGTAACCAAAGTTTAAAGAACACTCATCCAATAACAACACCATATACAAAGTCAACATACATGTACCAAGTATATATCGAGTACCAAAATCATGAGATAAAGTCCAAAAAAGATTTTCACCTGGAATCAAACGTACAATCACCATGAATCACCAATCTCCATCAATGAAAGTAAACACCAACAATATATACATCCAATCACCATCAATGAAAGTAAGGTGTATGTGCTCATGATAAGTTGCCCACTTTTGACAAATTGTGGAATGACTTTGCACACACAAACCAATAACTACACCACTAGAGGCAAATAAAAACTCCATAGAGGAGACTCAGGTTACATACTAGGGAGTGTCATCACATGGTCAAACTACTTGAGTTACCCTAGACTAATTTCCCATTAAACCCTAGACCCTCAAGAGTTGAGTCACCCTGGATTGGTCACTTTGGACCTTGAACTCTCAATGTGACACATACAAAACCTTAATATACTCTCATGAAGATGAGGAAAACCAATCATACCTCTCACTAGATATCATCTCATTCCCATCCTTAGCTTGTACAAGCACTCAAGGCATGCACAAGGCACATCTCTAACTTATCTTTTTAATGTATCTTCAGGAAAAAGGATAGACAATATATTTTTATTACTATGTTATCACTTATCACATAACTTACAATAGGTTACCATGGTACTAACCACTTTGGGTACCAAACCCCTATTGCAAGCCACTCTCAAAGACATGTACCTAGACAACCTCCCCCAAGCACATAAACCACAACTGTGTCCCATACCACAACAATCTCAATGATCGAATTTGGTTCCTTAACAAAAAACCCAAAAACAACCTTTAATTCTCAAACCCCAAGTCATCATAAATTCTCACTAAATAAATCTCATAAACATAAGCCTCAATTTTGAATCATAAAGGACATCCTGACATCTAGTCAAATAACCATCACAAAATAAATCTTAAAAGATGCCTCTGGTACACATCCTAGTTTGGCCAGCTAAATAGTTCACATAAAAGCCATAACAAAATTAAAAATCACATTAAATTTTCCAAAACTCATCAGAAAACAAATACCACAAAACCTCAAATAAACACACATCAAATAAAACAAGGTTCCATTGAATGATTTGGATTAGATTATTTTCAGAGGTTTTGTTTGATTATTTAAAGGTCATAAAAGTGTAGACAAATTTAATATGTTAATTATATAATAATTTTAGAATTAATTATTATATTTTGAATAAATATTATTTAACAATAAAGATAAAATATTTTCAAAGTTCATAATAGTGAGTTTTTATGCATTATCTCTATGTAAATCAATTGGTTTAAATGTTATAATCTCATGTGGAATGATGTTGATCTAAAACCTATATTGATGGAAAGATAATTCAATTTCATATATATTTCATTATTACTAGTCCTAAAGAAAAGTTCATCAGAATGATGTAAAATATGAATCTTCCTAGCAACATTATTCAGATTTGAAGGTTAGCAGTTTAGAAGAAAAAGCATAACTTTTGTTTGACTTGTTGGATCTTCATGAAAATCAAGAAAAGTATTCATAATAGACTTATTTAAAATCACAAATAATATATTTTCCTAACTATATATTTTGTAAAAGTTATAAGTGATTGTTTGTGTATCTCTAATTGAAAAATCAGGCTCAAATAGGCCTAGTTTTAGCATTACAGTCAATATTTGACCATGTATGTACAAAAAAATCATATATGATTTTTATATATGTTAAATAAAATCCAAATATGTGTCTAAATTTAGTTTTACATTTTTATTATAAAATATATTAAATAAAATCTATAGAAAAATCACATGTTTCAAACTCACAAACTGACACACAAGTAATTACAAACAAATTTATTCATAATCAAGAATAATTACTATATATTTTAATTAAATTTATATAAAACTGTAAAATACTAATTTTAAACACCAACACAATAATTTATTTTAAATCTTCTCTCCCATGGTTTTCAACAAACTTTCTTAGAATATCAATTATGTCATAAATGTAATTTTTAATTAAATTCTACTAATCTCCATCTATCATAAAAATGACAGTCCTCATTCAAATTCAAAGCTAAAATCACAATCAAGAATACACAGTGAATATAATCTTTCCAACAAAAATTGTAAAGATATTTGAAAAACCCTACCTTCAAACACCACATTAATTTGTTAAGAAGAAGAAGAAACCCCAATTGTAGATTTCACTCCCAAGCTTTGAAAAAATCTTTTACTTCAAAATCTGAATGCATAAGTTGTATCTTGTCTTAGAAAATCTCTGTTCTAAATTATCTCATTCTTCTCCAAAAATATTTTCTCTCAAAATGACCAAAATGACCTCTTAATAAAGAAAAATAAATAAATAAAAATAATAAAAATAAAGTTTCTAAAATGAGTAAACTTTTAAAAAAAAGACAACTCAACTAAAATAAAATAATAGTTTTCCTTTCTTTTCTTATATTTTTAAAAAAAATTACAGTTCAATACATAATTTATTTTTCTCCTTCCTTTCTTTTAATATTAAATAAATAAATATTCTTTATTTATTTACTTTATTTTCACAAAATAGATTTATCTTTTTTATAATAAAATAAATTAATATCCTTCCTTTTGAATACATAACTTATTTCTTACTCAAAAATCTTATTTAATTTTATTAATTAATGTGCAATTAAATTACATATAATTAGTTTAATCATTAGTAATAATTAAAGTCCACTAATTATGTGCACCACTAATTTTATTATCATTGATTAAATATTCATGATAAATCATATTTAATCTTTAATATTTTAATTTATCATTTTTCAATTTTCACATTTAGACTTTCTAAATCAAGTTTTTTAAATTAAAAAATATTTAATTAATTTCTCATTTAATTAAATATCCTGATATTATAATTCTTCCTTTTGTTTAAATCATATTTAATAATTTTAATATTATGTTATTGATCTAAATATCATAATTAAATCTTTTACCAAATAAATAACATAGTCAAATCCACATAAGCAAAACCATTCAAAACTCAAACTCAAACAACCCACACAAATATAAACTCATAGGTTTAAAAGGGGGTAGAGAGTCATATATGAGTCCTCCTTGCAGGAAAAGTGTTTAGGCTATGGTCAAGATTGGACCTGATCATCATCTTCCTATTCTTACCATTGAGTTATTGTGATAGTGCACACTCATCCTAGTCCGGTAGCTACAACCTGCATACACGATGAGCATGTACATGTGCATGTATGTAACTAAAATAGATAAGCAATGGTAGAGAGTGGTACATCATGTAGATCTAACCAGCAGGTGATTATGAATCCCTCCCTTAACTGCATCACACACGTCAGATAGAAAAGTAAAATAGACACACAAACCATACACATTCAAGTATGGGGTAAAACCATAATGAATCATAAGTCAACTCATCAAATACTCAGATATAATAGTGCATTACTATGAATCTAAAACAATCATCATTAAAGATATATCATCTATTATGAAAGCAAACACATTTACTAACTAAGAAAGGTTAAAGCAACATTAACATGTAAGAAATCATAATCATTAAACAACATGTGAAATATAATCAACTATGTAATCATAAATAATATTTTGAAGTCATGAAATAACATCACTATCATATATCTTTGAAACTAACACATGTATGAAATAGGCCTAAAAGAGTTCAACATATATAATACAAAACATATTACATGTGAGCATTACACATCAACTATGATAGTTAGATTAATAGATACAATAGATTGTTCTACAATTTTAAAAAAAAACCTATTCAATTTGAATATATTATCCATTCTTGTATCAATCCTAGCAACATGTGTACATTGCATGAGAAAAATTCCAACAACATAACTAGTGGCCAAAACTCATCAATTAAAATAACATCTTTAAATGAAAAGGTTCACTTAAAATTTGTCCAAATCCATTCATAAGTTATTCAAGTAGTAGAGACAATCAAATTATCTTTACAATATATAGTAACACTTGCAAGGAAAATATAAATAAGTAAATATGATGAAAAAAAATAAAACCATAGAAAGATTATCCACTAAAAAAATGTAGAACATTATAACAAATATCAATGAAATTAGAATAACGAAAGAGTCACCAATCCCACTCGCAACATATAGAGCTTAAATGTTACCACCCCATTATCTTACATCACAAAATATAACCTTAAAAAAATTCAAATTTAAATTTTCTTGACACCTACCTATGTTATACATACTTTTAGCCTGCTTGGAACATTGCTTGTGTGATTTATGTTATATCCTTATACATAAAGGAATTTTATTGTTTTAAATATTAAGCTTTATAGAATAAGTATTTATAAGCAAGGAGCATTTATTAGATCAAATCTTGAACCGGTGTTTAAAAAGTGACACTATTTAAAATCTAGGAAATTTGTATAGTTACTTTCTTTCAATCCTTATAATTATTCTAAATTTGGTCTCTCTAGTGGGTTCATTTAGGAGATCTTAATCCTAGTGATCCAAAAGTCAAAGAGTTCTATGTATTTGTTAGAAAAATGCACAATGTAATATTTGGCTATAGAAGATAGCGACCCAAGATTTGAAGGCCTATTGAAAAGCACAATGAATAAAAAGAAAATATTGTTTTTATATTGATGAATACAAATATACAAGTAGTAGCAGTTGCTCATTTTTGTACTCACAACAATCTATCTATAAGAATTTTGATGTCAATCATTCATTCACTTATGATCATACTCACAATCAAATCATACTCATGTGGCCAAAGAATTGACCAATTTTTTTACTACAAAATAAGGAATCTACATCAAGAAATGGAATGAAATGATAAAATCATCTTATAGATGGATGGTGTTAAAAAAATTATGTAAGTCATAACAAAACTAAGAATGGGGAAAAAACAAGGAAACTTGTTATTTCTAAATCCTTTGCTAATTTTCAACTAACCATAAGAGGAAAAAAATAAATTATTTTTTGTTGAAAAATAAAAACTGTCTGAAAAGAGTGTTGAAGAATAATTCATTTATGAAAGCAACACAAAATCAATTTTAACAATCACACTAAAATTAAAAAGAACAAAACAAAACTAATTACATATTAATAAACTTACATTAATAGAATTAACACTTGAAACAAATAAAATAAATACAATTTGAAATTTATTATTATTATTTTTTGATCAATAAGAGGTTGAAGTTAAGATTAATTATTATGTATTGTTATTAATTATTATTTTATTAAGCACAGGTAAATTTGAACCTAGGACCTCGTCGATAAGAGGCTCACAATTTACCGTTGTGTTGTAGGCTCTTGCCTCAATTTGAAAATTTTTTTTTAAAAAATTTGATAGTTAATAAAATAAAGAGTTTGAATAGAATAAATATGAATAAGCGCATAGGGCTTTATGGATACCATTTCTATTTTGCAACACAACATTTCTCAAGACACACTCAATTGTTTTATGTCTAAAAGTTTATATCAAATTTAATAATAGATAATAAGCTAAAGAATTTCAACATAATAAATGTAAATGATTACATCTTGTTATACAACATTCATCATACATGTTATATTCTATATTAACATTAAAGGAAAAAAAAATTGTAACATATTTAATAGTTATTAAAGAATGTAATATTTATATACAAATACATAATTCTTAAAGAATTTTAATACAATATTTATAAAAGAACACATAATTCTTAAACAATTTCAATGCAATATCTATAAAATAATAGAATAGATAATTGATCATTGCTACTTGAAATCTAATCGTTTCTAATACATACAACTTAGTGGGTGAAACTTATCCATTGCCTCTTCAATTACATCAATGTTGGGGAATGGGTGATATTAGTAAATATTCAACATATTAGAAACATTCTTTTATTTTTCATTTTATTGGAAATTTTTGTATATTGCAAAAATGTACATGGAGATTGATGTAAGATATTCAATTCAAAATAACGAATAATTTATTATTTAAAGAAGAAAGATGTAACCTCTAAATCAAATCAAATTTATTATAGAATAATTAAATATTTTGAATTAGAGAAATAGTTCTACTATTTAATTCTATGGTTTTTTATGTTTCTTGTATATGTCACCTTAGTAAAAATGAATAATAGAATTATTATTAAAAAATAAAATAAATTGATTTATATTTATGAAAATATATCATGTAAAGTTTATAAATCTTAAATAGAGTTAGCACCATTGTAAAGTACCAAATCTTTCTTGAGTATGATGCCTCTATCAATTCTATTGAAAAGGTGAAGTATCAAACTCTATTAATGCTTCTACTATTCTATCAATGCTACCAATTCTATTGAAGAGGCAAAGTAGCCAACTCTGTTAACTCTTCTATTATTCTATCAACTCTTCCATCTATTCAATTTGTTACATTTTTTTTGTCAATACCTTTAGTGCCACCTAAAATGTCATTTAGCTTAATAATTTTATAAAAATATTAAATAAAAGAATTAAAAGGTATCATTTACCCCAAATCTTACTAAGTTTCACTAACATACCTAGTCAAGATCATTTTGTAATCATTACCTTCTAAAATAATTTATATAAATTTCTTAATTGTAATACTTTCAATAGCTCCAAAATCCATTGAATCACAATCAACCACCAAACATAAGAGAATAAAAATGCAAAAAATCTAGAAAATTAGACAAATATAAAGAATACAAAATATTCTTGAAAACTTCAAGAAAGCAGTTTAAATAGAGGAAAATATAAGAGATAAATAAGAGAACTAAGCCCATGATTTTGATTACAAGCTCATGATGATCTTACATATAAATTTCAATGAAAAGCCAAGTAATTAAAGTGGAATCTTCATACAAAACATAGTATTTTTTTTCAATTTAAATAAGAGGATCAAGATTGTAAGGAAGCTAAGGTGCGCAAAATTGCTTCCTACACTAATCTTTGAGAGGACAATTATGCAAATTTGACTAACTATTGTAGAGATCTCAAGAAATGAATAATAACATAATCAAAATAACAATGAACTCATAACAAAATGATTACCATGGAGGAACCCTTCCAAGAGAAAAACCCCACCCTCCAAAACTTGCATAATGTATTCTCAAATATGGAAGATTACAAATAGTTGCAATGCAAGTTCTTACAGGAGCGCATCACCACAACTCGAACTCGAACTCGGGCTCAGAGAGATACTCCTTCTAGCACTAGTCTTGCAAACTGAACTCGATGATACAAACACCTCCCTATGCCCTCCTTTTATAGTGATTTTCCACTTGAAAACCATTTTTGGTTTTACAAAACCATTGGCCAAAACCACTTGGAAAAAATTATGGACAAAAATGGTGTTCTTGGAGCCACATGTTACCCACTTGTAATTTGTAACTCCAAGAACACCATTTTTGTCCATAATTTTTTCCTCTGGTCTAGACCCCCATAAAAGTCTATAATGAGTTGTTTACACTCTAAAAATAGCCCTTCTACATTGTTCTAGAGACTAGACACATTTTTAACAACTCATACACCTTTTTCCAACTCATAAACATGTAGAAAACTACCACAAACAAATTCTAAAATTTTCTAAAAGTTTCTAGAGTTTTCTGGAAAAAGTTTGCAAGGTTGAGACATAATTCTCAACATTCTTCCACTTTTTGAACACCTTGCAAGAGTCAGGGGATCTATAGTGTCATGGACTTAAATGCTAAGGGTCGAGAGGCCCATAGACTCCAAACACCATATGAATTTCTTTGTGCTTACGGGCTTAGTTAATGCATTAGCAACATTCACCAAAGTCTCTATCTTCTTTAGCTTCACCTTGTCATCCTTAACCATATCTCTCACAAAATGATATTGTACATCAATGTGCTTAGTCCTAGCATGAAATGTCGAGTTCTTCACTAGGCAGATTGCACTCTGACTATCACTATAAATTGTCACTGTACCCTATTTTGAATTCTATGTCAAAACACATTCTCTTTAGCCAGATAGCTTCCTTGTAGGCATGCGTAGCTACCATATACTCTGCCTCTATAGTAGAAAAATGACCATAGCTTGTTGCTTGCTCATCCAACTGATTGCACCACCCAATAATGTAAACACATGTGCACTAGTGGATCTTCTACTATCAACATCGTCGGCCCAATCTGAATCCACAAAGCCTCATATATCTAGAAAATTCTCTTTTCCTATTCCATGAAAACACATAGAGTACTCTTAGGTACCCTGCAAGTATTTAAAATCTCTTTTTATTGAATCCCAATGTGCTCTTCCTGGATTAGACATATAATGGGAAAGTACTCCCACTGCTTGGGCAATGTTTGGTCTTGTACATACCATAGCATACATCAAACTTCCAACAACACTCTGATATGGTACTTGACTCATCTCTTCCATCTTTAATGGGGATGTAGGAAATTGTGAACTAGAAAGTTTTGTTCCCATAGTAACAGGAACACTCAACACCCTGGAATCCTGCATATTGAATCTTCTCAGGATATTACCAACATATTTACTCTAGCCTATCGGAAGATTTTTGTTTTGTCTATCTCTTATAATCTTTATTCCCAGAATGTACCTTGCTACACCAAGATCTTTCATTTCAAACTTTGCTAAGAGCTGAGAATTTAATTCTACAATCAAACTTTTTCCTTTGCCAATAAACAACATGTCATCAATATATAAGGCAATAACCAGGAAATAATCACCATTAGACTTGTAGTATATACAATGATCAGATTTTGATCACACAAATCCTAAACTCAATACATATGTATCAAACTTTTGATATCACATCCTAAGACTTTGTTTTAGACCATACAAGGATTTCTTCAATTTACAGACCAAATGAATTTTACCTTTCACCAAAAAGTGCTTTGGCTGTATCATATAAATTTCTTCCTCCAAATCTCCATGAAAGAAAGTTGTCTTCACATCCATCTACTCAACTTCTAGATCATAAACTGCTGCAATAGAAAGTAAAAATTGAATGGATGTCATTTTTTCTATAAGAGAAAAAAATTCACCATAATCAATTCCTGCAACTTGGGAGTAACCTTTTGCAACCAAACATGATTTATACTTCTCAATACTTCCATCTAAATCCATCTTCCTTTTGAACACCCATTTACAACCAACAGGTTTCCATCCTTCAAGCAATGGTTCAAGGTCCCATGTGTCATTTCTCTTAAGAGCTACCATCTCTTCTTCCATGGCTATCTTCTAGGACTCTAAATCATTCATACCAAGAGCCTCTTCTATAGATTTCAGTTCATCAATATTAGCATTCAAAGAAAATATACACCTCCAATCATCAGGAGAATATACATACCATAATGGTGCTTTCCTCTATCTACTAGACCTCCAAACATGATCTAGTTTAGGTTCATGTTCAGGTTATCACTCTTCCTTTGATGATTCAGAACTCGTAGAGCTCTCTTCAACAACTTGTCTTTCTAAGGGCCTCGATTCAAATTTCTCAAGTGTAGCAGGAAGTTGAATTGCATCTTTCTTTTCTTTTATTTGTTCTGGCTGCACTGTAATAGAAGAAGGCTCAGTTTCTCTAAAAATAACACTTCTAAAATAAAATACCTTTTTCTACAATAGGATCCCAAAGCTTGTATCCTTTCACACTATAACTATATTTGATGAAGATACATTTGACAGCTTTGTTGTCCAATTTTGTCCACTTCTCCTTTTGCACATGAGCATATGCTTCACAACCAAAAACTCTTAGATGTCTAAGTGAAGGCTTGTGGCTTGACCATGCTTCCATTGGCATCTTATCAACAAGACCTAATGTAGGAGACCTATTTATTAGATAGTAGGCAGTGGCTATAGCTTTTTCCCAAAACTTTTGTTCTATTCTAGCTCCACTTAGCATACTCCTAGCCTTCTCCATCAAGGTCATGTTCATACTTTCTACAACTCCATTCTATTGTGAAGAATACAAAGTTGTCTTGTCTCTTTTAATACCACAATATTTACAAAATGTGTCAAAATCATTGAAGCAATATTCACCGCCATTATTAGTTCTCAAATGCTTTATTTTCTTTCTAGTCTACAACTCAACCATTGCTTTAAATTGTTTGAAATGACTGAAAACTTCAGCTTTACTTTTAATAAAATAAACCCATGTTCTTCTACTTAAATCATCAATGAAAGAAACATAATAAACTAATCTACAAATAGAAGGAACATCATCTGGTCCAAATACATCTGAATGGATTAGATCCAAAATACATGAGGACTTATGAGAACTTGAGTAAAACTAAACGCAGTTTTGTTTATCGTAGATACAATGCTCACAAAAATCAAAATCAAGATTGTAGTCATTCAACCCATCAATGAGGTTTTTGTTCTTTAAGGTTTGTACACCTTTCTTACCTGTGTGGCCAAGTCTCTGGTGCCATAACATAGTCTTCTCTACAAGTAACTTTGATTTAGTAGATAGAGCACCCTTGGGTACCCAAAAACCATGACCATTTATTGAAAGAGAAACCCTCTCCTTCTTCAACAAATTAGTCCTCTCAAAAGTTCTATTGCACTCAACTATGTGTGCATCAAGCTAGTACAATGTGCCCAATATGCTTCCTCTTTCTATTACCATAGCACGTCTCACCATTTTCACACCTGCTTTAGAAAACTGTACATGCACACCCACATCTATTAGTTTACTAATAGATAACAAATTCCTCGCTAGTCCTAGGATATGCATGACACACCATCAAATCTTCTAATTCTTCCATGAGAAAATTTCACATGAATACTTCCATGACCAACAATATCTAGAACTGAGTTATCACCCAAGTACACCTTACCACCATCAAATTTTTCATATTTAATAAACCAATTTCTATTAGGAGTCATGTGAAAAGATGCACTTGATTCTATCAACCATGCATTATCACCTGCACGAGTGGACAAGGTAGCAATGAAAGCATCTTCATTTTCCTTCTTAGATTCACAATCAAAATCTTGCTTCTTCTTCTTTTTCTTTTCCTCTTTGCATTCCTTTTAGAAGTGTCCAAGTTTTCCAATATTATAGTAGATTGCCTTGGACTTACCATGAGATTTTGATCTCCCCTTATTCTTGGACTTAGAACGACCATGCTACTTCTCATTCTTGCCTCTTTCCTTTGGTCTTCCTTGAACACTCAAAGCTTCTTTGGCATTCAAAGAGACCTTCCTTCTCATCTCTTTAGAAAGTAGAGAACCAACAATGTCCTCCATCTTCAAGATGATTGAAGTGCTCCCTATGGCCATTGTAAGGCTATCCCATGAGTCTAGAAACAAACATAGCAATATCTGGCATCTTTCTTCTTCATCCATCCACACCCCAATTGAGGTCAATTGAGTCACCAACATATTAAAACTTTCAAGATGCTCAAAAATCTATCCACCTTCTTCCATTCTCAAGGAATACAACTTCTTCTGCAAGAAAATCTTGTTTATAAGTGATTTTTCTTGATAGATTTCACTTAGTTTCTTCCAAAGCTTCTTCGCAGTAGGTTCTTCATGGACATTAATCAGAATCAAGTCTGCAAGACACAATCTAATGAGACTTTTAGCTTTTTTGTCTCTCACATCATACTCTATGGCTTAAGTTGGATCTATGGGCCTCAACTGCTTTTCATCAACTACATCCCATAGATCTTGATTAATCAATATGTCTTCCATCTTCAGCTTCAACATCTCAAAGTTTGTGCCAAAAAAATTCTCTACATCAATCCTCCGTGATGTGCTTGCCATATTTGCAATATTGTAACACAAAAATAAAAACCTTTGCACAAGCTCCCACTCAAACCTTGATTAGCTCAAAAAATACTATATCCAACAAATAGAACCAAAATTGGCTAGGCTCTAATACCACTTGTAAGGAAGTTAAGGTGCGCGGAATCGCTTCCTACACTAATCTTTGAGAGGACAGTTATGAAAATTTGACTAACTATTGTAGAGATCTCAAGAAATGCATAATAACATAATCAAAATAATAATGAACTCATAAGATAATGATTATAGTGGGAAACCCATCTAAGAGAAAAACTCCACCCTCCAAAACTCACACAATGTATTCTCAAATCTGGAAGGTTACAATACACTTGCAATGCAAGTTCTTACAAGAGCACATCACCACAACTCAAACTCAGACTCGGACTTAGAGAGATACTCCTTCTAGAACCAGTCTTGCAAACTGAACTTGATGATACAAACACCTCCCCAAGCCCTCCTTTTATAGTGATTTGCCACCTGGAAACCATTTGTGGTTTTACAAAACCATGGGCCAAAACCATGGGCAAAACAACCATGCCACATGTTACACACTTGCAATTTGTAACTCCAAAAATACCAAATTTGTCCATAATTTTGTCCTCAAGTTTAGACCCCCATAAAAGTCATATAATGAGTTGCTTACACTCTAAAAATAGCCCTTCTACATCATTCTAGAGACTAGACACATTTTTAACAAATCATACACCTTTTTCTAACTCATAAACATGTGAAAAACTACCGCAAACAAATACTAGAATTTTCTAGAAAAATTTTGCAAGGTTGAGACATAATTCTCAATGGAGATAAATTGACTCATTGATACATATTTTTGAAGCACATAAATTGAAGCCTTTTTTTTGGGAGAAAAATATCCCGTCAAAACCCATGCAAGTCTTGTAAGAGAGAAAAATATCCTTTCAAAACACATGCAAGTGTAATTTAATGCTTATAATTTAGTGGGCCAAGCTTTAAATGGAATAATACAAGAAGAACAAAATGATTTTGTTGCATTCCAATCTTTTTGTTTGAATTTAATGAAAACTTCTTTTTAAACTAACAATTAGTTGTCCAAACAAAAAAATTCCAAGAAGGTTGACAACTATCTGGGAAAGAAAATTTATTTCCAAGAGAAAAGCTCCCGCATATAAGCCTATTGGCTTAGAAGTGAAGGAATGAGATTATTGGGCATGTGCAAGATCATGGTCAACCAAACTATGGCTTGAAGTGGCAGTGGAAAACCAATAGTTCAAGGTTATGTTAATTTGACACATAATTTTAAAGTAGTTATAGGATTTATATCAAAAATTTGGAAGAAAAGAATTCGTAGGAAATTGAATGTAATTTCTAAACTACTAGGTTTTATCTTGAGAAAAAAAATTTGATTTGTCAAAATTTTGGATTTTAATGCAGTACTACAAAAATTTCAAAACAAAAAAAACAAGTAGGTGTATGCCTAACCACCTTAATCAAAATCCAATGACAATATTTTTAAATATAATTATAGCTATAAAAAGTAGACTCATGCCCTGATGTGATGAATTTTTTGTGTATTTTTATTCCAAATAAATAATCAACTATGAATTTTCTACTATAACTTTTTCAGAATAAAAAGACTCACATGTTTGACCACCTTAACTAATTGGAAAATTTACAAAATTAATTTGTTTTTTTTTTCTTCTTACACTAGGCAAAGCATAGAATGTGACACAACTTTTGGATTTCAAAAATGCTATACTGTTTGAAAGTTATAGCTATTTTTAAATCAGTATGTCAATCAACAATTTACATACATCTTCATTAAAAATCAATTAATAATTTTATTTTTTAAACTCATAATTTGACAATAGTTATATCGATGGAATCTTGAGAGTTTTATCAAAAAAAGTCATTTCATTTCATTGAATTTGGATGAAAAAAATATTGTCAGATGGCTACTCAAAGTTTGAATATCACATAAACATGTCTCAAACACATTTTTTGAGTTCACCAAAGAGATTTGGTAAATACCAAGCCTAATCGGGTACCCAATTATCCTGGATCATGTACTTGATTTCAAATCGGGTACCTGAAATGTGGAGGCAAAAAAAAATTCAAAAATTGAGGAGGTGGGAACTAATTGTACATTTTAAACAAAAAGTTAACAAACATATTTAAATATGTTTACACATTTTTGATATAATGATATATTTGAATATTATTATTTTTTATTTTTATATTATATAACAATTTTATTGTTATAATATTATATATGATACTAAATATGATTAGATAGTATATTAGGATCACACTACTATACATTAATATATAGTATTATATATTATCTATAATATTATAAATATTATCTATATATTATTATTATATATTAAATATATATTATTAAACAATATTATAAATTATCGCATAATATTATATAGTTTATTAAATTACAATATGATCGATTACCATATGTCCCTAGGGATCCTAGGACCCTAGTCACAATGCAATGGGTTGAATGGGGTCGTGGGCTAGCATACAACCACATTGAACCCATTGCATTGATTTCCCTATGTCCTTAGGGGTCCTAGGACTCCTAGGGACACATGTCACCATGCAATGGGTGGAATGGAGTCATGGGCTAGACTATGACCCCATTTGACCCATTGCATTGATTACACTATGTCCCTAGGGGTCCTAGGATCCCTAAGGACACATGTTGTGATGCAATAGGTCGAATGGGGTTGTGGACTAGCCTACGAGCCCATTCTATGAATTTGATTGATTATCCTAGGTCCCTAGAGGATGTAGGACCCCTAGGGACACATGTCTCCATGCAATGGGTTGAATGTGGTTGTGGACTAGCCTACGACCCCATTCAATCCATTTCATCGATTACCTGATGTTCCTAGGGGCCCTAGGACCCCTAGGGACACATGTCACGATGCAATGGGCTAATTGATGGGGTCCTAGGCTAGCCTCTAACCCCATTTGACCCATATGATCGATTACACTATGTCCCGAGGGATCCTAGGACCCCTAGGGACACATGTTGTGATGTAATGGGTCGAATGGGGTTGTGGGTTTTGCTGACAACCCCATTATACAAATTTGATTGATTATCCTATGTCCCTAAGGTTCCTAGGACCCCTAGGGACACAAGTCTCCATGTAATGGGTTGAATGTGGTCATGGGATAGCCACGACCCCATTCAACCCATTTCATTGATTACCCTATGTCCCTTGGGATCTTAGGACCCCTAAGGATGCATGTCATGATGTAATGGGTTGAATGGGGTCGTGGGCTAGCCTGCAACCCCATTCAACCCATTGCATCGATTACCATATGTCCCTAGGGGTCCTAGGACCCCTAGGGACACATGTTACAATGCAATGGGTCAAATGGGGTTGTGGGCTAGCCTACGACCCCATTCGACCCCTATGATCAATTACCCTATGTCCCTAGGGGTCCTAGGACCCCTATCAACACATGGCTCCATGCAATGGGTCGAATGGGGTCATGGGCAAGACTACAACCCCATTCGACCCATTGCATCAATTATCTTATGTCCATAGGGGTTCTAGGACCCCTAGGGACACATGTCTCAATGTAATGTGTTAAATGGGGTCATGGGCTAGCCTATGACCCCATTTAACCCATATGATCAATTACCCTATGTCCCTAGGGTCCAAGAACCCCTTGGGACACATGTTGTGATGCAATAGGTCGAATGGGGTAGTGGGCTAGCTTACAACCCCATTCGACCCATACAATCAATTTCCATATGTCCCATGGGGTCCTAGGACCCCTATGGACACATGTCACCATGCAATGGATCAAATGGGGTCATGGGCTAGCCTACAACCCCATTCAACCCATTTCATCAATTACCCCATGTCCCTAGGGGTCCTAGAAAGCCTACGGACACATGTCGCCATGCAATGGGTCAAATGGGGTTTTAGGCTAGCCTACAACCCTATTCGGCCCATTACATCGATTACCCTATGTCCTTAGGGGTCCTAAGACCCCTAGGGACACATGTTGTGATGTAATGGGTTAAATGGGGTCGTAAGCCATTCGACCCATACGATCAATTACCCTATGTCCCTAGGAGTCCTAGGACCCCTAGGGACACATGTCACCATGCAATGGGTTAAATGGGGTCATAGGCTAGCCCATGACCCCATTCTACCCATCTGATCAATTACCCTATGCCCCTAGGGGTTCATGACGCAATGGGTCAAATGGGGTCATAGGCTAGCCTATTCAACCCATCTGATCAATTACCCCATGTCCCTAGGGGTCCTAGGACCCCTAGGGACACATGTCGCCATGCAATGGGTTGAATGAGGTCGTGGGCTAGCCTACGACCCCATTCGACCCATAAGATCAATTTCCCTACATGTCACAATGTAATAGATCGAATGGGGTCATGGACTAACCTATGACCCCATTCGGTCTATATGATCGATTATCTTATGTCCCTAGGTTTCCTAGGACCCCTATGGACACATATCACCATGCAATGGGTCGAATGGGGTCATGGGCCAACCTATGACCCTATTTCACCATTTTGATTGATTACTCTATATCCCTATGGGTCCTAGGAACCCTAGGGCACATGTCACCATGTAATGGGTCAAATAGAGTCGTGGGCTAGCCTATAACCCCATTCAACCCATATAATTGATTACGATCTATCCCTAGGGACACATGTGGCCATGTAATGGGTCAAATTGGGTCATGGGATAGCCTACAACCCCATTCAACCCATATGATTGATAGTTGTACATGTCATCATGCAATGGGTTGAATGGGGTTGTGGGCTAGCTTGCAACCCCATTTGACTCATATAATCGATCAACCTACATCCCTAGGGGTCTTAGGACCCCTAGGGACACATGTCACCATGCAATGGTTCAAATGGGGTCATGGGCTAGCCTACCACCCAATTCAACTCATTGCATCAATTAACCTATGTCCCTAGGGGTCCTAGGACCCCTAGGGACACATGTCACCATGCAATGGGTTGAATGGGGTCATGGACTAACCCACAACCCCATTCAACCCATATGATTGATTACCTTATGTCCCTAGGGGTCCTAGGACCCCTATGGACACATGTCACCATGCAATGCATCGAATGGGGTCGTAGGCTAGCCTACGACCCCATTCGACCCATTTCATCAATTACCCTAATTCTTTAGGGTTCCTATGACCTCTAGGGTTAGATGTTGACATGCAATAGGTTGAATGGGGTCGTGGGCTAGCCTAGGACCACATTCAACTCATATGATTGATTGCCCTATGTCCCTATGGGTCCTAAGACCCCTAGGGACACATGTAACCATGTAAATGGTCAAATGGGGTCATGGACTAGCCTACAACCTCATTTGACCCATACAATCAATTAGCCTATGTCATTAGGGGTCCTAGGACCCTTATGGATACATGCCACCATGAAATGGGTCGAATAGGGACATGGGCTAGGCTATGACCCCATTCAACCCATTTCATTAATTATCCTATGTCTCTAGGGTCTTAGGACCCCTAGGGACAAATTTTTCCATGAAATGGGTCAAATGGGGTCATGGGCTAGCCTATAACCCCATTCAACCCATACAATGGAGACATGTCACCATGCAATGGGTCGAATGAGGTTGTGGACTAGCCTACGACCTCATTCGACCCATACAATTGATTACCCTATGTCCTTAGGAGTCTTAGGACCCCTAGGGACACATGTCGCCATGTAATAGGTCAAATGGGGTTATGAGCTAGCCTATGACCCTATTCAACCCATTGCAATAATTACTGAATGTCCTTAGAGGTCCTAGGACCCCTAGGGATGCATGTTGTCATGTAATAGGTTGAATGGGATTGTGGGCTAGCCTACGACCTCATTTGACCCATATAATTGATTACCCTATGTCCTTAGGGATCCTAGGACACCTATGGGCACATGCCGCCATGTAATGTGTCAAATTTGATCCATTTCATTGATTAGTCTAAGTCCTTGGGGGTCTTAGGACCCTAGGGACACATGTCACCATACAATGGGTCAAATGGGGTCATGGGCTAGCCTACAACCCCATTTGACCCATATGATCAATTTCCCTATGTCCCTAGGGGTCATGGGACGTCGAGGGATACATGTCACCATGCAATGGGTCAAATGGGGTTGTGGGCTAGCCTACGACCCCATTCAACCCATTGCATTGATAACCTATGTCCCTAGGGGTCCTAGAACCCCTAGGGACACATGTTTCCATGCAATGAGTCAAATGGGGTTGTTGGCTAGCCTACGACCCCATTCGACCCATACGATTGATTAGCCTATCTCCCTAGGGGTTCTAAGACCCGTATGGAAACATGTCACCATGTAATGGGTTGAATGGGGTCATGGGCTATCTTATGACCCCATTCAACCCATATGATTGATTACCATATGTCTCTAAGGTTCCTAGGACCCTTATGGACACATGTCGCCATGCAATGGTTTGAATGGGTTCGTGGGCTAGCCTACAAGCCCAATCGACCCATACGATCAATTACCTTATGTCCCTAGGGGTCCTAGGACCCCTATGGATACATGTTGCCATGCAATGGGTCAAATGGGGTTGTGGGCTAGCCGACGACCCTATTTGACCCATCTGATTGATTACCCTATGTCCCTAGGGGCCCTAGGACCCCTAGGGACACATGTCACCATGCAATGGGTTAAATGGAGACATGGGTTAGCCTACAACCCCATTCAACTCATTGCATTGATTACCCTAGCCTATGAACCCATTACTATATAATAATTATAATAACAATACATTACTATATTATATAATAATAATATATGACTATATATTATATAATAATAATAATCATATATTGCTATATTATATTATAATATTAATTACTAATATATAATATATTCTATTTTATATTTTCCACACTAATTGATTTTGTATATACTAATATATAATAGTTGTTGATTTCTCTCCAAATTTTGGGCAATGATTTTGGGTACCCGATACTGCTGCAGTAGCAGAGCAAGAAATAAAATAAGAAATGTTTTATGTTTTCAATATTTAAATTTAATGTTTTCAATAAATGTCCTACATGTGGTGGCATACCTAGAGTAACAGTTCGATGAGCTCTCCAGATATAGCCACCTAGGACTAGGTATAGGTTTTTTAAATTAGAATAGTTTTAATTCGTAGATAATGATTGTCAGATTCCAATAATAGGTAGTAGGCAGTTTCAGATTCTTATCCTTTTCTTGGATAGAAGACAAAAAAAATGTGGATATTTAAAATGTGGCGTACTGCATGATTGTCAGATTCCAATAATAGGTAGTAGGCAGTTTTGGATTCTTATCCTTTTCTTGGATAGAAGACGAAAAAATGTTTCTCATCCTTTTATTAGAAAAGGAGAGTTAGTTTTAAATAAGCTGGTTGGCTATGTAAGAGAGGCATTTGAATTTGGGTAATAGAGAAAGTTTTAGTTTTTTCCTTAGAAAGGATATAGATAATCGACTATGGAGTTTGGCAGCAATTTGATCTTGGTCTCTCTTGTAAAAGTGAAAATATATTTTCTTTGAGGACATTCTGGGTTAAATATCTTGGTGTGCGGGTGAAGATAAACTATGGAGATTTATATATTCTGATGAATCTAATCTTGAGTTTGGTTCGAGTTTGATCCCAGCTGATTGATATCGTGCCCCTTGAAGTAACTCAGTTGAGTGAGTATTCCTCCTGAGCTTTCCAAGGTGTGGCTCTGCATCATTTTTGGTACAGATTTCCAATGCTATACGGTATAGATTTCCAATGCCTAGAATAGAAGATTTACTGGATTGTTTAGGGAAAGCAAGATATTTTTCAAAGATTGATTTGAAAAGCAGGTATCATCAGATAAGAATTAGGCCAGGAGATGAATGGAAAACAACATTTAAGACAAATGAGGGATTGTATGAATGGAAGGTAATGCCATTTGGATTGTCTAACACTCCTAGTACGTTTATGAGGCTTATGAATGAAGTTTTGAAGGATTTTACAAGGAAGTTTGTGATCGTATATCTAGATGACATTTTGGTTTTCAGCAAAATAAAAGAGGAGCATCTGAAACACATAGATTTGGTGTTGAGAAAGTTACAAGAGGAAAAGTTAATGATCAATATGGAGAAATGTAGTTTTATGCGAGAGGAACTGACATACCTTGGCTTTTTGATCTCAAAGGGAACACTCAAGATGGATCAAGATAAGGTAAGTGCAATTCTTTCTTGGCCAACTCCCAGAACTATTGCAGCAGTTAGAAGTTTTCATGGTTTAGCCACTTTCTATAGAAAGTTTATCAAAAATTTCAGCTTGATTTGTGCACCTATTTTGAACACCATAAAAGGAGGCCAAAAGTGTAAATTTGTTTGGACAGAAGAAGCCAATAAAGCCTTTTAACTTCTTAAGCAAAAAGTGGCCCGAAAACCAGTCCTGGCATTTCCTGATTTCAATAAAGTCTTTCAAATAGAATGTGATGCAAGCAACATAGCCATAGGAGGTGTTCTTAGTCAAGAGGACAGACCAGTAGCCTTTTTCAGCGAGAAGCTCAATGAAGCCAAACAGAGATATTCATCATACGATTTGGAAATTTATGCACTTGTTCAATCCCTGAAGAAATGGAGGCATTATTTGCTACCCAAGGAATTCATTGTATACATAGATAACCAGGCACTTAGTTTCATAAAGAGTCAAGAGAAATTGAATCATAGGCACATGAAATGGGTGGAGACATTGCAAGCATTCACATTTTCTATCAAGCACAAGAAGGGAGTAACAAATAAGGTTGCTGATGCATTAAGCTGAAGAACTTTGACTACATCACAAATTCAGTTGGAAACTATAGGCATTTCAAATCTAAAAGGTATGTATGTTGATGATGCTGATTTCAAAGACATTTATCAGGCATTTATTAATCTGGATGAAAGGTACAATAGGGAATATTCTGATTTTTTGGTTCAAGAAGGATTATTGTTCAAGGGAGGAAAACTTTGCATCCCAAAGTGTTCAATGAGAGATAACATCATACAGGAGAAACATAGTGGGGCATTATCTGGTCATTTTGGACTGGATAAGACTTTAGAGCTGGTTCGTAGACACTATTTTTGGCCAAAGTTACAAAAGGATGTGCAAAAGTTTGTGGAAGAATGCACCATTTGTCAGAAAGATAAAGGTAAAAGTACCAATGCAGGATTGTATCAGCCCTTACCTATTCCTTCACGACCATGGGAAAGTATTAGTATGGATTTTGTTATGAGATTACCAAGAACTCAGAAGGGGTATGATAGCATTTTTGTTGTTGTGGATAGATTTAGTAAAATGTCACATTTATTACCATGTAAATCCACCAAAGATGCATCATACATTGCAGATTTATTTTTCAAGGAGATAGTGCGAATTCATGGACTACCACTAAATGTTGTTTCAGATAGAGATGGCAGATTTGTGGGTCATTTTTGGAGGACTCTTTGGAAGAAACTAGGCACAAATTTATCATTTTCATCTACATATCATCCACAGATCGATGGTCAAACAGAAGTTGTCAACAAATCTTTGGAAAATATATTAAGATGCCTTACAAAACAACATGGAGAAAAGTGGGATTCCATACTTGCTCAAGCTGAATTCTCATACAATGATACATTGAATAGAAGTACAGGGAAATCTCCATTTCAGATTGTGTATGGTACACATCCAAGAGCAATTCTTGAGCTGAGGGAACTTCCAAATACTTTTCCAAGTAGTTCACATGCTGAAGAATTTGCTGAAGCTATTAAAGAGATCCAACATCAAGTCAAGTTGCAGCTACAGAATTTAAATCAAAAGTACAAAGAAGTTGCTGATCAAAAAAGAAGAGAAGTACAATTCGAAGTTGGTGATTTAGTATGGGCATATCTAAAGAAAGAGAGGTTACCACAAAGGAAAGAATACAAAGTTACTACCTAAGAAAGTTGGCCCTTGTCAAATTCTGGAAAATATGGACATAATGCTTACAAAATTTAGTTACCTACAGACACTGGTATTTCACCCATATTCAATGTTTGTGATCTCACACAATACAAAGTTTCTAAAACACAAGCCACACATGAAGATTCAGTAACAGAAGATCTGCAACAACTACCTAAACCAGCCCCACCTCAGTTGGAGAAAATCCTAGATACAAAAATAAAGAAAACTCGCAGACGACAATAAACTCAGTATCTAGTCAAATGGAAGAACAAACCAGTGACAGAGGCTATTTGGATGGATGAGCAACAAATTAGCAAACATGGTTCATCAGTACACGATCTCATCTCAAGAGGACTTGAGATTATTTCTACAGGGGAGTATGCTGCAGTAGCAAAGTGGGAAATAAAATAAGAAATGTTTTATGTTTTCAATAAACATCCTACATGTGGTGGCATACCTAGAGTAGCAGTTCGATGAGCTCTCCAGATATAGCCACCTAGGACTAGGTATAGGTTTTTTTAATTAGAATAGTTTTAATTCGTAGATAATGATTGTCAGATTCCAATAATAGGTAGTAGGCAGTTTCGGATTCTTATCCTTTTCTTGGATAGAAGACAAAAAAAAATGTGGATATTTAAAATGTGGCCTACTGCATGATTGTCAAATTCCAATAATAGGTAGTAGGCAGTTTCGAATTCTTATCCTTTTCTTGGATAAAAGACGAAAAAATGTTTCTCATCCTTTTATTAGAAAAGGAGAGTCAGTTTTAAATAAGCTGGTTGGCTATGTAAGAGAGGCATTCGAATTTGGGTAATAGAGAAAGTTTCAATTTTTGCCTTAGAAAGGATATAGATAATCGACTATGGAGTTTGGCAGCAATTCGATCTTGGTCTCTCTTGTAAAAGTGCAAATATATTTTCTTTGAGGACATTCTGGGTTAAAGATCTTGGTGTGCGGGTGAAGATAAACTATGGAGATTTATATATTCTGATGAATCCAATCTTGAGTTTGGTTTGAGTTTGATCTCGGCTGATTGATGTCGTGCCCCTTGAAGTAACTCAGTTGAGTGAGTATTCCTCCTGAGCTTTCCAAGGTGTGGCTCTACATCAGATATGAGATCAAATACCCAATATGTGATCGGGTACCCAAATTATTTTACTAGCAAATTTTTCCCAAAATATTCTTTATCACTACAGACTTGATAATCACTTTTTTTTGTCATTTTCATGGGTTTGGAGAAAACAATTGTTTGGGGCCAATTCAACTGATAAGGTTGCTATAAGATTTGATTAGGTGTCTGTTATTGTTGTCAGAATGGAGAGTAGTAGTCATTGAAAGACTAAACACAAAAGGAAGGTATCAAATGAAGACATTGCAACATATAGGGAAAGGGACAAGGTAAATCACCAAAGGAAGAGACAAGGTATGTTAAATGTGAATCAAGTTGATGATGTATTGATCGAAGGTGAAATCATAGATTCAAAAATGAATATGTTCAATTAAGGAATGAATATGTACTAATTGATAATGATAATGTCATTATTAAAAATTTAGAGAATGGAAATATACCAATTCATAATGTAAATGCCATGATTGACCATGTTGAAAATGAGAATGCACAAGAACGTTACATATCTCTTAATCATAATCGAAATGAAGGTCTTAGAACACCAAAATGGATAATTTAAATTGATGTAATGACTATTACTAATTTGGAAGCAAAAAATTCACAAAGAACCATTCAATTATAGACTTTAAGACTATATAAGATTATTTTCAAGAACAAGACCGTGCTGGGCATTGTCAACTTTTTATGCACTTATTAAAGATGCAAAAGATGAGACCTATGCTTTCCAAATTAAAGATTCGTATCAATAAGAAAATGGAAAGAAATGTCACTTTTCAATTCTCTGAATAACATTAGGAAAAATAGTGGGGAGAAGGATAAGAGAGTTGCTCAAAGGGTTATTACAACCTCTTTGGTAAGTCATCATTTGAGACAGAGTAGATATATGAGACAAACTTGTATTGATTTGAATCTAAATCATACTAATTTGAGAAGAACACTTACTAGATGAGAGAGAATTGATGATCCTCTTCAAAATGATACATGGGATTTTCATGAAAGACTTTCATATTCTAATAAGAAGCTAACTAATGATGTGAAGCAAGAAATTACACAGTTTTGGAAATCTAGTCAAGAGTCTCATCTAATGCTAAAGAGATGTTGAAGTTGAGAATTGGCATTAGAGACTACATACCACATCCTAAACATTATTTGGAGGTAATTTAAACTATTTTGTTCAAAGAATTTAGAGAGAGTCATCCAAGATTACATATATCACAAAGCATTTTTCAATCCTTGAAGCCATTTTATTGTGTGCCACTTAAAATTCAAAATACATGTTGTAAATATCATGTGGAGTTTTCTATGCACCATGAACTATTATGCTCCATTTATTCTACTTTGAATAGTAAAGAAATGTTGGAGAATTGTGGTGCTCGTGGGCTTCCAAAATCATCAAGAGACTTGATAGATCAATTTTTATGGTCTAGAGTTGATAGTTGTTTCTTTTATAGAAATGCTTTCTTAAATGAGAAGTGTTCAAAATGTGGTGGCTTATCCAAGTTTGGTACATGTTTCCATGACGCATGTGAACAAGATCTTGAGAGAAAAATAGTAAAAAAATATGGTATATGAAATGGTGAAATACACATTGAAGAGTGGAGGTGAGGGCTCTAGATGTGAATTGGTTGCAAACAAAATTAGTATGGCTAATTTTATTTCATATTTCAAGACAAATATTTTCTACAAGTATGTAAGGCGTGATCACAAGTCTTAGTGGTTGGATCGGAAATTTAGAATGTGTAAGGAGACTTTCCCATTGGTACTATTATATTAGTTGTTGACTTTGTAGAGAACTACACATTGCAGCCCCAAAATCAGACACAATCTCAGTATTACAACTACATTCAGATTTCTATTTTTGTCCACATAACATATATACATGCCCCTAATAGTGCGGAAGATAATCAAAAGATTATTAGAGAGTACCATTTTTACATGATTCATGATATATCTCACTCTCACAAGTTTTTGTAACATTGTTTCAAGAATTATATTGATTTCGTATAGGAGCATGACATTTCTATGGATAGGCATATCATTTTATCAGATAATTGCATAGGTCAATTCAAGAATGCTCATATGTTTTATTGGTTTTGTAGGATGCATGTAGAGAGGGGAGTGCCTTATATTTGGAGTTTTTTTGAGTCTGACCATGGAAAAGAGCAACATGATGGAGTAGAGGCATGTGTGAAGAGATTTTCGGTTAAGGAGCAATCGAAGATTTTAGAAGTAGAGCTTCTTGATGCTTGTAGCATTGTTGATTGGCATAGTTCAACAATATCACAAGGGGGACTCTTGATTCAGCAATACACATGTTCTTTTGGTTGGTTGAGGAAGGGTCCATAGGCAATAGATCAGATTATGCTCCCATTAGAGACTCATCAAAAATACATTCATTCTGGAGTCTTGATTCTAGTACATGGACCATTTGGACATGACAATTAGTTTTCTTTTGTCCTAGTTGTTTTCAGTGTCATTGGGATCATTGTGAGTCGAGTGAGTGGGTGGACACATGGGCTCCACATTATCTTACTCCATTGTCTATCATACCCTCTATCATAAATGATGATATATAAATTTTAGTTGAGCATAACCATCTATCAGATCTTATTCAGCTAGGATATATCTTTGCATTGGTTGCATCGTAGAGGAATGATGAGAAATTAGATTATTGGTTAGCACGTTCTATAAGAGGTAAACAAAAGCTTTCACAACCAATAATCAATGATGATGGATTCACATATCCTACTAGTTTAGTTGATGTTGTTGGAACATGATTGTAGACATACATGCTTAGAAGGAATGGAATTCCTACATTCGAAGACTATCAAAAGCACACAAAAATTTCTCATATATTCACATCTTATTATAGCAAAAAATGTGAAGTTTTTGAAGCATCAAGGAAGACCAAAAGTAAAAGAATTTTTTACTATTACTAATGCTGACCATGAAGCCCTATTGGAGACCCTAAAACAAAGAGAGGACCCTACAAGAACACTCAACTAGGTATATTTACTTCTTATGTCCTTTTGTTCATAATGATTCAATGAACTGATGATTATCTTTTTTAATATGATTATTTACTAATATTTTTTATGATATTGGAAGAGTAGTTGTGCATGAAGATAAAAACTAGAAAATGAGCAAAATGAAGAAAAACCTATTCTATTTTTTATACTACAATTTTTGACACTATGATTTTTGGTAGTTGTGTATTGATGTAATAATGATGAAACACTAGAGATATTGTAAATGTAAACTTGTTGATTTAATGTAAGAAACAAGGATGTTTTTACTTAATGTAATTAATGTGGAGGGACCTAAAAAATAATGATTTTAATGAATACTAACACCAAACTTGCACTGTGGCCAATGCCAAAAACTTGATGGAGCTTAAAAATAATGTTTTTACTTAATAATAACCATAGTGGCACCCTTTTTTGGGCCATGGAGAGCCTCCAATGTTCATGGCCACCCAGTATCAAAGAGTCTCCAACATGCTCTAAGTGCATTTGGAGGTCGATCTTCTAAGGGTCGTAACTTGGAGCTCGTGGGTGCTATTGGTGAAACATAAAATGCTATAGGATGATCATGTTGAGGTCTATAATAACTTCTCTCCTTTTAGAGAGATTATATTCTATTTGGATTTCGCACAATGATCTCGCTCGATGCCAAAACTTGCAGTGTTCCTCAGTTCATAGTGCATCATTGTGTAACTCTAAAACTGTTGATCTTGGTGTTGAATTGTTTGCTCCATTAGCTCTAGATGGGCGGTTGAACCATAGGGACACCCCTTGTTATAGCTATAGAGAGCCTCCAACATTCGCAGCCACCTTGTACTAAAGAGTCTCCAAGGTGCTCTACGTGTGTTTAGAGGTCAACTTTCTAAGGGTCATAACTCAAAACTCATGGGGGCTATTGGTGAAATGTTGAATGATACAATTATTCATGTCAAGGTATACAATAACTTATCTTGTTTAAGAGAGATCACACTCTGTTTGGATTCAACATAATGATCTCACTTGATGCCAAAACTTGCAGTGTGCCTTAGTTCATAGGTGCATCACTATGTAACTTTGAAACCGCTAATATTGGCATCAAATCATTAGCACCATTAGCTCTGAATGGGTAAGTGAACCCTAGTGACACCTTTTCTAAGGCTACAGGGAGCCTCTAACGTTTAGGCCACCCCATACTGAAGAGTCTCCAAGGTGCTCTAAGTGTGTTTGGAGGTCAATCTTTTGAGGGTCATAAATCAAAGATCGTGGGGGCTATTAGTGAAATGTTGAATGCTATAGGATGGTCATGTCAAGGTCTACAATAACCTATCTCATTTTGGAGAGATCACATTCTATTTGGATTCAACACAACGATCTCGCTTGATGCCAAAACTTGTAATATGGCTCAGTTCATAGCTACATCACTGCATAACTTTGAAACCATTAATCTTGACATCGAATCGTCAATGCCATTTTCTCTAGATGGGCAAGTAAACCCTAGTGGCACCCTCGTTTCATCCATAGAAAGCCTCCAACATTCTTAGCTACCCCATACCAAAGAGTCTCCAAGGTGCTCTAAGTGTGTTTGGAGGTCGATCTTCTGAGGGTCATAACTCAGAGCTCATGGGGGCTATCAGTGAAATGTCAAATGCTATAGGTCAGTCATGTCAAGGTCTACAATAACCTGGTTACACCTAGTGACACTTGCATTTTGACTAAAGAGCCCCAATAATGCTTGCGGCCAGTACATACTAAAATGCCTCGTAAGACCAAAGATGGGCTCCTAAGACCAAATTGGCCATGGATTTGGCTAATTGTAGACATCTTAAGGGATTGAAAAGATCATTTAAAATTAAAAATATATTATATAATTTCAAATTAAATGTTGCATCAAAAATTTCATAATAAAGGTTGTTAAAATGTTCACAAATTATTGTGTTTGAATCGAATATAACAAACATGATCAAAATGAATGATATTCCATAAACATGAACAATACACATAATACACGATAAATCAAACAATACTATACTAAACTAATATGTATATCCTTGTACACATAAATGAAAAAAATATATATCAAAATACATGTATCCATATACAAATTTCACAAATATATATCAAAGTTCATGTATCCATAGACAAGTTATGCAAATATATATATCAAATTACATAGATCCATGAACAAAATGTGGTTGATCATGTCATCAAAATGTGTATAATATCAATGTTAATGTATCCAATGTGGCATATGCCATCTCAAAATATCTCATGAAGCATCCTATGACAACTATACTATCCTATGTTGCTGGTAGATGATCAAAATGCAACCTCTTTGCTAAACTAGGTGGATCAGATGCCTCCTACATAAACAAAAAGGAAAACCCAAAGTTTGACTACTAAATTTATATGATTCTATGTATTCTATGATTCTATGTATCAAATGGAAAGTGGGAGCGGCTAGAGAAGGGGGTGGGGTGGTGCACATTTTCAAAATTTAAAACCTATTATGGGCAGGATTCCATAGGAAGGAGGGAATTAGAAACCAAGAATGAAGGAGGGTTTGCAGAGTGTTAGAGGATAGTAGAGGTCAGAGATGCAATAGATAATGGTGATGGGGACCCATGTGACAAGAGTAGAGGTCTAGACAAGCCTGTTTCGCCACCTAAGGAGGATCAGTCTGGGGTTCTTCCGACAAAATGGTCATCTCTTTTTGGTGTTAAACCCTCTAGTAAGTCTTCCTTTCCTTCAAATAAGATTCTTTCTAGCTTGGAAAAGGGGTCTTGTGCAAATTCTATTTCAGATGAGCTAGTAGATCATAATACTGCTACTATGGCTTCAACTTTGGTGGGAAAGTTTATTGGGAAAAGGTTGAACATAGACATAGTGAGATCTTTCACTTACAAGAAATGAAACCTTAAAGGAGAGGTGAATGTTATGGCTATGGAAAAAGGCTTCTTGTCTTTTGAATTTACTTGCAAAGAGGACTTGTCAAACATCCTATGTAAATGTCCTTGGAGTATTGGTCGGTCTACCTTGGTGCTTCAAAAATGGTCATTGAAGTTGGATTTGAATGAATCTTTCTTTGTGCAAGCACTAGTTTGGGTTAGACTTCCAGAGCTGCCTTTGGAATTCTAGAATGAGGATGTGTTTGTGGGAGTGGCAAATTCCTTTGGGGAACTTCTATCAATTGACCTGATAATAGCTTCTAGAAGTAGATTAACTTATGTAAGGATATTTATCAGATTCAGGGAAGGGGATGATATGCCAAAAGTTGTGAGCTTTCACTCTAAGCTAGGAACTCATACTCAGCAGTTGGTTTATGAAAGCATTCCTTTTTCTTACTTTCACTATCTAAAATTTGGGCATAAGGTGAATCAATGTCCAAAGGTTAAAGCTGATAAGATCAGGTTTCCTTCTTCCTATCTGGGAAAGGAGAAAAAAATCTAGAAAAGAAAGGATTTCAAGGGTGGCCAGAAGACCTAGGTAGTTGAGGTATTGAATGCCCCAATCAAAGGAGGGAATAAAATGACCCAGAATGATCCTAAGGTAGACAAGAGACTGGATGTTGTCATGTCTAGACCAAAGATTATTGAGATGGCTGATCCAATTATGACAATGGAAGGCCCTGCTAAAGGAGGGAAAGAGCCAGACCTCAAAGTCTTGAGGGAAGATGAGATAGTTAAAAATGTTTCGTTTGATAGAGAGGAGGAAGAACTAATAAAGAATCCTATATTCTTAGAGGTTAAGGAGGCTAATGGAGCAATATTGTTCCCTTCTCAAGTATTGAGGAAGGAGATCAAGATAGAGAATGATGGTCAATCTCAAGAAATTATTTTGTCAGATTCCCAAATGCAGAGGGTAGGGGAGCAATCCTTGAATATTGAAGGAGAATCAGTGAGGGAACAACAAGAGGATATCTTGGGTCTCCCTTTGTCTCCTAGGAAGGACCAAAATGTTTCATGTAATCTAGAAAAGAGATTATAAAGGGATAACTCCTTATCTCCAAAGTCTAAAAAGAAAAGCAGTCAGGAGCCCTCCCCAATTTTGCCAACTAAGACCAAGAGTCATAGCAAACCATATGTGGGAGTAAGGTCAAGATCAAGAGGAAGGAGATCTACTAGTCAAGTCAGACAAGATGAGACCAAAAGAAGTGTGGAATATGGGAGCCAAAGAACTCTTTTCGAGTGTACCTCTAGTTTTAAATGAAGATGATTTCTTGGAATATAAGGGGCCTTAATGGAACCCATAAGTAGGAAATGATAAGGAATATGATTAGAGATCAGAGACCTAATATTTTGATGATACAAGAAACAAAAATGAATAAAGAGAGCTTGAGTAAAATTTCTTTTAGCAATAATATGAGTAGGGAGGCCTCAGATTCTAAAGGAGCATCTGGAGGTTTGCTTACCCTTTTCAATAACAAGCAGTTCAGATTTACTACTCTATATAATGATGGCAATATCCTTTTTTGTAAAGTGTTTCATATGTTCTCCAATGATATCTGGTTCCTTTTGAATGTCTATGCCCTTAACTCCAAAATGGAGAGAAAGTATTATTGGTCTAAAGTTTGTGATATGGTTAAGACCACTAACATAAAAAAGGTATTATTATGGGGGACTTCAATACTCTATTAATGGATTAGGAGAAGCTGGGAGGTTTGGCTCTAGACTAGGAAAGAAAAATGGATCTCTCCAACTTTATAAACAACCTAGCTTATTTGGATATGGATCTATTGGGTGGTGCTTTTACTTGGTCCAATAAAATAATTGGTAGGGATTGCATTCATGATCGATTGGATAGAGCCCTTATCTCTTCGGACTGGTTGCATTCTTTCTCTTGTAATTTGTCTCTACTTCCTAGAGTTGGCTCTTATTACTACCCTATATCCCTCTCAATTGTCTCTATTGAACCAAGGAGGAAATTCCCTTTTCGATTTGAAAAGATGTGGACTTCACATCTAGACTTATTGAATAAGATTTTCCATTGGTGGGGGATGGAAGTGGAAGGAAAAACAATGTTTAGAGTTGTGAAGAAGTTGAGTAATGTGAAACAAATGATAAAGGTCTGGAATAAGATGGATTTTGGCCATATTTTTCATGACAAAGATGATCTGTCTGTCAAACTCACTTCAATTCAGGATACTATTCAACAGGAAGGGTATAATGATTTGAATAGGAATGTTGAGTTGTCTATTCTGACTAACCTACACAATATTATAAGTAAAGAAGAGAAGTTTTGGAGGCAAAGATCAAGAAATTAATTGGTTGAAAGAGGGGGATCAGAACACTAGGTTCTTCCACATTTCTACTCTAAAGCATAGAGCCAATAATAGAATTCCCTTGTTAGCGGAGTTGGATCAGAATGAAATTTTCTCATGTCTTCCATAGATAATCCAACCACATCATGATAAAATGTTGAGGGCTATTCCAAATATGCAAGAAGTCAAAGAAGCTTTATTTTCCCCACCTGTGGATAAATCTCCTTGTTCGAATAGTTTTCCAACTTTCTTTTTCCAAATTTATTTGGAGGTGGTTATGGAAGATGTGGTGAAGGTTGTCTAGGAATTTTTTGGAGCTAGAAGCATTCTAAAAGAGAACAATTCAAATTTTTTGGTCCTTATTCCTAAAATCCTAGGGGCCAACTCTTTGGATAAATTTCGACCTATCATTCTCTGTAAAAAATTTTACAAGATTATTTCAAAGGTGCTAACCTCTAGAATTATTAAGATTCTTCCTTTGATCATATCTCAGCAATAGACAGGATTTGTCCCTAGAAGACAAATTTTGGATTCAATTATGATGGTGCATGAAGTGATTCATTCTATGGAAGTTGGAAAAAGAGTTGGAATGATTCTTAAGCTAGATCTTTCTAAAGCCTATGATTAGGTTGACTAGACTTTCCTTGGTTTGGTGCTTCAGGCTTTTGGCTTTGATCAAAAAGTTTGAAAGCTTATTTCTCAGCTTATTTCTACTTCTTCTCTTGCACTTTTGGTTAATGGAGCTCCCTCTAATTTTTTCAAACCCTCAAGAGGGCTTAGGTAGGGGGATCATCTTTCGCCTATTTTGTTCATTATTTTGGCTGAATGCATTGGAACATTAATCGAGAAGTAAAAACATGAAGGGAGACTTAAAGGTATTAAACCGTCCGCTAGGTGGGATCTTTTTTCCCATCAACAGATTGTGGATGAAACTATTATGGGAGGGGAAGCTTCAGTCAAGGAGGCAAAGGTGATGAAGGAGATTCTAGATTTGTATACTAGAGGATTAGGGCAGCTTATAAATTGGGATAAAAGCTTAGTTTTCTTCATTTAAAACTCTAGAGGATAGGTAGAGGAAAATTGTGAGGATCCTTAGGTGTGGAGTGGGAAAGCTTTCTTCTAGTTATCTTGGTCTCCCTTTGGGTACTAAGCCTCCCGATTCCTTCTGGAATGGGATCATTGACAAGTTTAGTAAGAAGCTAGGGGGGTGGAAAGGGGCTTCTCTTAGTCAAGCAAGCAAGTGCCTTTTGGTAAAATCTACTCTTCAGAACCTCCCAATGTATGCCTTAAGCCTCTTTGGGATACCGATAAAATTTGCAGAGAAAATAGAAAAGAGTCAAAGAGATTTATGTGGTCAGGTCTTGAAGGTCAAAAAAGATATCCCCTTGTGGCTTGGGATAATGCTTGTCTTCCTAAGTGCTTTGAGGGCTTTGGAATTAGGAAATTAAAACATCTCAATATGGCTCTCCTAGAAAAATAGATATCATGCATCTTTAATAGTACAGGGGAATGGAGAGATATGTTTGTTAATAAGTATATCAGAAGACCTACTATTTAGTTCTTGCTTAACAATGAGGACATCCAGAACGAGTCTATTATTTGGAATGGTATCCTTAAGGCAAAGCACCTGGCTAAGGCTAAGGTTATTTGGAAAGTGGGTAATGGGGAGGAAATCCTCTTCTGGCATGACAATTAGTTGATTCAAGTATCTCTTGTAAATAATCCAATATTTGAAATTTGGGCTAATGATTGTATTAGGCAGTTTGGTTTGAAAGTTAGTGATTACAAAACTGACTAGGGATGGAGAGACTTGTCTTTAATCTCCAAGGATCTCAAGGCAATTATGATAATGCTAGACTCTATGGTTATTAATAATAAGAGGGATGAGTTAATTTGGGGAGACAACCCTAATGGTTGTTACTCAGTGGCATTGGGTTATAACTCCCTTTGGAGCTTGAATGAGGAACCCCCTTGGGCGAAAGCTTGGTTACCTGGTCTTACCCCAAAGATTAATATTTTTTATTGGTTGGCCTTGCAAGACAAAATTCTTACTTAGGACAATTTAATAAAAGGAGGACATCTAATGCCCAATAGATGTATCCTTTGTAAAAACCAATTGGAATTGGTCCATCATATGTTTATCCATTGTCCTTAATCAAGGGAGGTTTGGGAAAAATTAACAAAGAATCTTGGGGTAAGCTGGTGCAAACTAGGTAATCTTCAGGATTTCTTTTGCCATTGGATAAGTATGTTCAAAGGCTCAAATATGCAGGATTTAAGCACCTGGACTTTGCCTCATTTCTATTGGGGAGTCTGTAAGGAAAGAAACAATAGAATTTTCAGAGATAGAAACATAAGGAAAAATACTAGGTTAGGAAGGGGGGAGATATTGAAAATGATGGTAACAAGAAGGAGAAAGATAAGGACAGGAGGACAAAAAGACAGGAGGTGAAATGGTTGCTCCCTCTTAAGGGATGGCATAAAACAAATTTTCATGGTGCAGCAAAAGGATACCCTGGACCTTCGAGTTGTGGAGGTATCATTAGAAATAATTTTGGTGGAGGAGTGGTAGCTTTTTTTCATCCTTTGGGTTTCTAGACTAAACATTTTGTAGAAGCCAGTTTTTCTCATCACACAGTGAAATTGGCCTTGGATATGGGGATTAAAAAATCATGGTTGGAGGGGGATTCTAATAATATTATTAGATGTATTAAAGGAATCACTCAACCTTCATGGTCTATAGCTAATCTCATTGAAGAGACCCGCACTTTCCTTGACAATTTTGAATGTGTCCAAATCACCCATGTTTATAGGGAGGCTAACCTTGTGGTAGACTGGTTTGTGAACGAAGCAGTAAAGCAAGACAAGTCATGTTAGAAATCTTTAGAATAACTGAGAGGGGGGGTGAATCAGTTATTCAAAGTCCAAATGCCCTATTAATATCTTTTTAATACTTTTTAATGAATCCATACCCTTTTCAAACTTAAATCAGTCATATAAGCAAATTACTGTAAATCAACATGCAAAGATAAAACATTCAAGATCAACACATGACACAATGATTTACGTGGAAACCCAATTTGGGAAAAACCACCAGTAACATGCTACTTGATTCTCACTCTTCTGAAGTGATGCCCTGTTAAAAGCATGCTCTGTTAAAGGCTTACAACACACTATTAAATGTGACCCTGTTAGAGGATTTCACCAAACTATTAGGAATGGGCCTGGTTAAAGGTCTTTAGAACATTCACTTGGAATGTCACCCTGTTAAAGGATTTATCTAATGGTTGTTAAACCAACCTAAGTCCATAGGATTTATCTTACTGTTACAATTGCTAGAAAGTAATGATAATGGTCTTTTGATCTGATATAACTTACAACATACTTTGTAGATTTCAGATCACTCTTTCAGTTCAATCCTTATGCTTGGCTTCAGTCACTTCAGCTCTAACTGCTTGTCTCCTTCAAACTTCGTATCCTTGAGTCTTATTACTCATTCTACCAATGCAATCATTCTTGTGGTTGTCTATTTAAACAGTGTTCCTGTGCTTTCTTCTTCTTAGCACATTCTACAACACTTCATGCTTTTATGCTTGACCACGGCTCTCTCTCTCACTATCCCCTCTTTTCACACACACTTTTTCTTTATTGACTTATGCCTTCTTATATAGAAGTCTGATTTGCTTTTTGCCGCTCAATTCTCCCTTTCCAATCTTAGGGTTTCAAAATGAATTAGGTAGGTTACAATGTATCTACCCCATATCTTGTTCTCTTCTTGAAACTTTGCCAGTTGTATCTTAAAAACATTCTACATGGTGTTCTATGCCACCAACTCATCATTCTTATCTTCTTTTTAATTCACAGATTTCTAGATAACAACTTTGTCGGCTTAGATCTGACGAATCTTCGATTTCCAAAATAATGCAGCAACTCGACATTATTGAGTTACTGGTGCTCAGCACCTCTGTGTTACTTGGCACCTATACCTACTCGATACTTGGTTCTGCTCAACACTTGATTCTACTCAGCACTTGGTTTTGCTCGACACTTGATTCTGCTCGGCACTTGAACTTACTCAGCACTTGAACTTGCTCGAAACTTGAACTTGCTTGGCACTTAACTAGGAATTTTCTCGGCTCTTACTAGCTTGTTCGGCTCCTTCTCTCTAATGAAATTAGTTTGAGCTTTACAAAAGACTTAGCTAAAACCTTAGATCTTTGATATGTTTCAGTGTGCCCATTCTTTGTATCTTTTAGTATGTCATCCAATACACTTTTTCATCAATGGCTTAGCTGATCCTTGTACTTCATTACAACATCATAACTTCAACCTTTCTCTAGGTGTTCTAGTTACATCTTATTGATTGCCTCCACCTTGACAATCAACTAATTGATAGTATTTGGATCACTAAAGCAATTGTCATCCCTGCAAGTAGCAAGTTTGACATCAATGACAAAACAATGATTGAGGACATTCTTTACCAGTTCCATATATTATTCCAACAATTTTCCTTCTGATCATTTCAGTCATTTCCAACAATCTCCCTCATTGGCATTGATGGCAAACCAAACTAATCAAGTAATCAATTCAGTTACCACCAAGATTGTATATGTTAGCTTTCTGCATTTTTACTACTGATCTCATATATCTCCCTCTTCCATATATATCTCCCTCTTTCTTTGCATTGATCAATTTTCTGCATATTTCTCCCTCTTTGACATAAATGCCAAAGATGTAGCATCTTTATCATGCAAAATATAAGCTTTGGCTTCTTGTTGTTTTTCTCCCTCTGTCACCATGCTTGTGACTAATTTGGAGTTTTTGTTTTTGTTGTCATCCTTTGCATCAACTTGTTAATATTTCAATGATTTATTCCTGTTGATGCAAGGCAGCTTCCTTGTTGCCTTAAACTGCTTGACTTAGGGGTATAACCCCCAGCTTGCCTCTAAGATATTCATAGGCATCCTTGGGCAATGGTTTGGTGAAGATATCTGCAGTTTGTTCCTTTGTGTGAATATATTCCAACTTCACTTGTTTGTCTTCTACCAATTCTCTGATATAATGATACTTGATTGCAATATGCTTGGTTTTTGCATGCATTACTGGATTTTTGGATATATTTATAGCACTTGTATTATCACAATACAATATCACCGGTTTTGTTACTTCTTCTTTCATTCCATTCAATAGATGTGTGAGCCATACAATGTTTGTACAATTAACTGCAGCTGTCGCATATTCTGATTCTGCAGTGGACTGGGATATACATGTTTGTTTCTTGCTAGTCCAGGTAACCAGCCTTTTGCCTAGAAATAATGCACCTCCACTTGTGCTTTTTCTGTCATCAATGTTTCCTCCCCAGTCTGCATCTGTATATGCATTGAGTTCAAATTTTCCATTCTTTTTGTAGTATAGACCAAAGTCATCAGTCCCTTTGAGATATCTCATTATTCTTTTTACTGCTATGAGATGATTTTCTTTAGGATTAGCAGAGAACCTAGCCACTATTCCAACTACTAATGCTATGTCTGGTCTACTATGTACAACATATTATAGTTTTCTAATCATGGATCTGTACATTGTTTGATTGACTTTAGCTGACTCATCATTTTTGGATAGCTTATTTCCTATGGCCATTGGTGTGCTGACTGGTTTGGATTCCTCCAATCCAAATGTTTTAAGAATTTCTTTGATGTATTTTGATTGTGTAATAAATATTCCATGTTTGAGTTGATGTACTTGCAATCCAACAAAAAAATTGATTTCTCCAAACATAGACATCTCAAATTCATGTTTCATTTTGTCAACAAAGCCTTTGTAGAGTACTTCCTTACCACCAAATACTATGTCATCCACAAAAATTTTAGATACAATAATGTCTTTACCTTCTTCAACTTTGATGTACATGTTGTTATCATCAGTTCTTTCAAATCCAATTTGCACTAGATACTTGTGAAGTCTCTCATACCATGCTCTAGGTGCTTGTTTAAAACCATAGAGTGCTTTGTGTAACTTACACACCATATCCCTATTGTTTTCATCAACAAATCCTTTTGGTTGTTCAATGTAGACTTCTTCTTCTAGTATACCATTTAAGAAGGCGGATTTTACATCCATCTGATAGACTTTAAAATCTTTGTAGGCAGCATATGCAAGTAAAGTTCTTACTCCTTCCATTCTAGCAATAGGAGTGAATGTTTATCCATAGTCTATTCCTTCTTCTTGAGCATAACCCTTGCATACTAATCTGGCTTTGTTTCTGGTAATCTCACCATTCTCATCTAGTTTGTTTCTGAATACCCATTTGGTGCTAATCACATTCTTGTCAGTTGGTCTGGGAACCAAACTCCAGGTTTTATTTTTTCTTATTTGATAAATTTCCTCTTCCATAGCTTTATACCAGTCATCATCTTGTAATGCACATTGTACTATCTTGGGTTTAGATTGGCTAATCAGACATGATTCATGTCTTAGTTTGTTCCTTGTCATTGGTCTTGCATCTTTGTCACCAATTATCTGTTCAGCAGGGTGATGTCTTTTTACATATTTGGATAATCTTGGCTTTGTCCTTGTTTCCATGTTTGATCTTTTGGATTCAGCATTACCATGCACTTCATTGTCAGGTTGTTCTTCATCATGTATGCTATCTTCAAAATCAGATTGTGCATTTTCTTCATTCTGTAACTTGGCTTCTGAATGCAACTCGGCATTCACTGGTTGTGAATCAGCTGACACTTGTTGTTGATTTTCAATTTTATTGACATCATCCTCATCAGTAGTCATTCCTTCATAAGAATATACAAATTTTATGTATTCTTCCATTTTCTTTGGTTCTTCAGCTTGGACTTCTGTGTGCTCATCAAAATTTACATTTTCACTTTCCACAATTTTGTTAGTGTTAATATTCAAACACTTATATGCCTTACTTCTTGTGGAGTAACCAAGAAATACACCTTCATCACTTTTTGCATCAAATTTTCCATTTCCAACATCTTTAAGGATAAAACATTTGCAACCAAACACTTTGAAATGTTTTACATTTGGTGAGTAACCATACCATAATTCAAAAGGTGTTGTGTTTGTACCTTTCTTGACTTGTACTCGGTTCAATGTATGAATAGCTACACTTACAGCTTCTCTCCAGTATTTTAGAGCAACATTATTTTCCATCATTAATGTTCTGGCACAGTCAATTACAAATCTGTTTCTTCTTTCAACAATTCCATTCTATGGGGGAGTTCTAGGAGCTGACATCTATCTTTTGATTCCATTGTCATTACAGAATATCTTGAATTCATTTGATGTAAATTCACCACCTCTATCTGATATTAGGCATTTCAAGCTTTTTCCAGTTTCCTTTTCAACTCTGGCCACATACCACTTAAACATTTGAAAAGCATCAAATTTTTGTTTTAAGAACATAACAGTCATCATCCTGGAATAGTCATCAACAAATAACATTATGTATTTATTTCCTCTATAGCTTTGTATTTCCATTGGACCACATAAGTCAATGTGAACTAACTCAAGTATCTCTTTAGATGTATAGTTTTTTCTTTTGAAACTTGACTTTGTCATCTTTCCTAGCTGACATTTTTTACACATGATATTATCAGGCTTCTTCAATTTTGGTAGACCTCTAACTTTCTTCATTTTACTGATTTTGACTAGATTGTCAAAGTTGACATGACATAATCTTCTATGCCATAACCATTCATCATCAAATTTTGAAAATAGACAAGAAACATCATCCATATCAAGGTAAAACAAATTACTCTTTGTTTAATCTCTTTTTCCTATTAGTTTACCATTATTGTCATAGATTTTTGCAGTTTTGTTTTCAAATTCCACTTTGCAACCTATATTGCCTAATTGTGAGACACTCAATAAATTGTAGTTTAATCCTTCAACATAGTATGCATTGTCACATGAAATTTGTTCTATGAGCCTAATGGAACCTTTTCCTTTGATTTGACATGGAGCATCTTTACCAAATCTAACACTATTTCCATCATACTGAGTAAAGTTAACAAACTTACTTTTGTCTCCTATCATGTGATGTGAGCATCCACTGTCTATGATCCATCTGTCATTCTTGTTTATACATGTCACCAGTGTTGTGGCTTCTTCTTCATCATATTGGTCCTTCATGGCTACATAAACAACTTCATCATCATTGTCATCAGAATTTTCTTCAACAATATAACACTCCTTACCTTTTTCTTTGTAATCTCTCTTGTCATCATCTCTTCTGTTCTTGTATTTGTTGCCTTCCTTGGAATCCTTTTTCTGTGGACATCTTGCAGCAATATGACCTACTTCATTGCAATTGAAACAAATGATAGGCATCTTACCTTTGAATTTTCCTTTTCCCCTATGAAATCTTCTAGCGAGCAATGCTTCCAATGGTTCCACATCTTCCTCATCAGTGCTACTATCACTAGATACATACTTCATTTTTCTTCCTTTCCTTGATTTCACCTGTTCGACATCTTTCAGTGATAACTTGGCCTTAAAAGCAGATTCAACATTTTTAGATTTGTAGTTGTCAAAGTTAGATAACTCAAATGCAATGAGTCTACCTATTATACCTTCAAAGCATAGATTATTTCCTGGTATACATCTTAGCTCTTGTATTGCTGATACTCTAATAGCATAGATAGGGAGCAAGGTTCTTAAGAACTTACTATTAACAATATCTTCATCTAGTTGACCATTCAAGCATCTTATTGCACTTACTAGTTCCTTTATTCTTGCACCATACTGAGCAGCATTCTCATTTTCTTCCATTTTCATGTCATCAAATTTTCCTCTGAGACTTTCTCTTTTTTCTCTTTGTACATTCTGATCTCCTCCATAGATGTTTGATAGGGCTTTCCACATTTTGAATGCAGTGTCACATCCTTTGATATCATCAAATTCAGCATAGCTAAGTGCAGAGGCAATTTCTAGCATTGTCTGGTTGTGTTCTTGCTTGTTTTTCATGTCTTCAGCAGTAGGAGCACATGTTGGATCTACATGTTCAGTGACAATTGAATTTTGGGCATAATCTCCTATGGATCCAAGATGTAGCTTCATCAAAATTTTCCATGCAACAAAGTTGTCTTTGTTGAGTTTGGGAACTTCTCTCTTTGGCATTTTGATTTTTTCTACTAGTAGTCCCTTTAAACTGAATCAGCAGTCGGCTCTGATACCAATTGTTAGAAATCTTTAGAATAACTGAGAGGGGGGGTGAATCAGTTATTCAAGGCCCAAATTCCCTATTAATATCTTTTTAATACTTTTTAATGAATCCATACCCTTTTCATCTTTTCAAACTTAAATCAGTCATATAAGCAAATTACTGTAAATCAACATGCAAAGATAAAACATTCAAGATCAACACATGACACAATGATTTTCATGGAAACCCAATTTGGGAAAAACCACCAGTAACATGCTACTTGATTCTCACTCTTCTGAAGTTATGCCCTATTAAAAGCCTACCCTATTAAAGGCTTACAACACATTGTTAAATGTGACCCTGTTAGAGGATTTCACCAAACTGTTAGGAATGAGCCTAGTTAAAGGTCTTTAGAACATTCACTTGGAATGTCACCCTGTTAAAAGATTTATCTAATGGTTGTTAAACCAACCTAAGTCCATAGGATTTATCTTACTGTTACAATTGCTAGAAAGTAACGATAATGGTCCTTTGATCTGATATAACTTACAACATACTTTGCAGATTTTAGATCACTCTTTCAGTTCAATCCTTATGCTTGGCTTCAATCACTTCAGCTCTGATTGCTTGTCTTCTTTAAGCTTTTTCTCCTTGAGTCTTATTACTCATTCTGCCAATGCAATCATTCTTGTGGTCATCTATTTAAATAGTGTTCCTGTGCTTTCTTCTTCTTAGCACATTCTACAACACTTCATGCTTTTATGCTTGACCACGGCTCTCTCTCTCACTATCCCCTCTTTTCACATGCACTTTTTCTTTATTGACTTATGTCTTCTTATATAGAAGTCTGATTTGCTTTTTTTCGCTCAATTCTCCCTTTCCAATCTTAGGGTTTCAAAACGGATTAGGTAGGATACAATGTATCTACCCCATATCTTGTTCTCTTCTTGAAAATTTTCCAGTTGTATCTTAAAAATGTTCTACATGGTGTTCTGTGTCACCAACTCATCATTCTTATCTTCTTTTTAATTCACAGATTTCTAGATAACAACTTTGTCGGCTTAGATCTGATGAATCTTCGATTTCCAAAATAATGCAGCAACTTGGCATTATTGAGTTACTGGTGCTTGGCACCTCTGTGTTACTTGGCATCTATACCTACTCGGCACTTGGTTCTGCTCAGCACTTGATTCTGCTTGGCACTTGGTTTTTCTCGGCACTTGATTCTGCTCGGCACTTGAACTTACTCGACACTTGAACTTGCTCCGCACTTAACTAGGAATTTGCTCGACTCTTACTAGCTTGCTCAGCTCCTTCTCTCTAATGAACTTAGTTTGAGCTTTACAAAAGACTTAGCTAAAACCTAAGATCTTTGATATGTTTCAGTGTGCTCATTCTTCATATCTTTTAGTATGTCATCCAATACACTTTTTCATCAATGGCTTAGCTGATCCTTGTACTTCATTACAACATCATAACTTCAACCTTTCTCTAGGTGTTCTAGTTACATCTTATTGATTGCCTCCACCTTGACAATCAACTAATTGATAGTATTTGGATCACTAAAGCAATTGTCATCCCTGCAAGTAGCAAGTTTGACATCAATGACAAAACAATGATTGAGGACATTCTTTACTAGTTCCATATATTATTCCAACAATTTTCCTTTTGATCATTTCAATCATTTCCAACAAGTCGATGATTTGGAATTCGGGGGGGGGGGATATTCTAGAAGAAGCAAAGAGTCTTATTGAGTTGGAAAAAATTATAGGGAGGTACGGTGGAAATTTTATTGTAATAATGATCATAAATGGTAGTTTGGGTGTAAGTTTTTTCAATTATGGCATTTATGAAAAATGTAGTTAGGTGAGGTTATCTATGTCATATCAACACGTTTTGTGGGTCAATTTCTTCATCCTCAGCTATCTTTTCTGGGGTATCAAAAATATAAGAGCAGTGGAAACCAAGGTGTTCAAAGGATTGAGAAGGGTTATCAGAGGTTGATGTTTATAAGAATTGTTGGTGTGGAGAGCTCTAAAATGGTGGGGAAGAGAAGTAGGAAGGAACCTATGGGTGAAGCGGAAAAATGGAAACAAAGGGAAAAAGTTTGGGAGAAATTGGAGAAGGGAGGTATAGCAAATTTTATTGCTAAACTCCATGGTTTTGACCCAGTGGTCACTAATAGTATGGTAAATTCATGGAAGGACAGGAGGGTTAAAGGGTGGTTTCATTTCAAATTATAAAGGATGTCATTGCTCTTGTTTCTAAAATTCCAACTAAGAGCTTTAGATTTTATAGAGACAAGAAGTTGTCGGCAAATGCTGTCAAGGATTTTGTAAAGAACTCAGAGGAGAGGAATGAATTGGTAAAATGTGAAACGTACTATGATATGGACTCTATCAAAAAACTATGGAGGTGTGTTTTATGGGTTATTATAGAGTACATTTCTTTGGATACCAGATTTGATCAAGTGAGAACTCACCACTTTTTTTTTCTCAATCATTTCCACCATGGCATCAAGATTTCTCTCCCCTTTTATTTATTTACTTCCATGAATAAGGCTATCACTGGGTTCAAGAAAAAACCCTTAGCAAATCCTACCCTTCTTAAGGGATAATTGCTTCTAATTTATGAGCATTTTATAGCTCAGACCATTAGCAAATCTCCTCTGCAAGGTGTGGATACTTCTGTGGACTCAAGTAGCTCTAGCTTTTCCTCTGATATGGAGGATGCCCAAAGTATCAGTTAGGAGGGTGAGAAAAACATTTCCTCTGGTAAGAAGGCCAAAGAGTCGAAGAATAAATTTCCCCCATCTTCTACCCCAAGTAGGAAGAGCCCTAGAGGACATGGGTCTAATACTTATGGCAAGGGCAATGTAGATGACAATGAGGAAGAGGAGGATATGAAATCTAATGAAGAGGATGAGGAGGAGATGAAAATTAAGAAAGAGGAACCAGTGGCTAAAAAATGAAGGAGGTCAAAAGAGAAGGATGCTGAGGGGATTTTGGGTTCGAGGTTAGAAACCTCTACCATTCCTCTTTCCCCTATTCATCCTTAGGAACAATAGAAGGAGAAAATTGATGGTGAGGGAGGAGAGGTGGTTATAAAGGATAGGTGAAAGGCCTAGAGAAATTTCAATGTTAGAATAGCCATAATGGGTATTGTCAGAGAGACAATGAACCCCCAAATTCTAGAAGAAAAATAGGGTCAACTCTAGTTCAAGGATCTCATTGATCCTACTATGGTGGTAATAACGGATAATGCTAGGGAATTTGGCTTGAATTTGTTGAATAATGCTAGAAATAGAATGATCGACAATTTTAGGTCAATCAAATGGATTTACCATGAATTGGAAGAGTTCAAAGAAAAAATTGGCCAACTAGAAAACACAAGGAAGGAGCTAGATCAGGGAAATCATAAGGATCAGGGGGATCATCTTAGTTTTGATAAGAAGAGAATCTAGCATCTAGAAAACTATAATCATAACCTACCAAATCATATGATTTCCATTCTTAACTCTATCAATGATAACATTCTATACCTCACTAGAATGTTGAAAGCCAGAGGTCTACTAGATGAGGCTAAGGATAAGGACAGAGAAAGAGCCAGGATGGAAGAGGATGTGACAACAAGAATAAATTTTAGTAGCTTGGATCAGGATGGTTAGAAGATTCAAGAACACATGGCTGAGGAGACTCACAAAGTCTATGAAATAGCACAGATGATGCAAGAGCTCGAGAGAAAGACAGACGAGTAATCTTGGTTTTTTTATTCTTGTCTTTTGTTGTTAGGTTTCTGTTGTTTTTTATCTTGTTGGCTTTATCTGGTTCTGGCTTTTTGGATTTAGTTGAACTAACCCTTTGGTTGGCCTTTGTTTTAAGGTTGGGCTTAACTTGCTTATTATCAATGTTATGACTTGTTATAATTTTCAGCTAGGCTTTTTCTGCTTATTATCAACCTTGGATATGTTTTAACTATTGGGTTTTAGGGTCTCTATAAAACCTATTTATCTCATCAAAAACATTGAATTACTCAAATGAATAATGATCCCTTTTTAATGAATATTTATAGCATTAAACTTTTTCCATAAATACCTCTCTCATCGACCTCCTGTGTCGGTTAGGAGTCATCTCATATGTCAATATTTTTGGAACTTAGTTGGCTGTGGCATGTATATGTTCAAGTATTTTTGTTAGATGGATCTACAACTTAAACTATAACATTATAATTCATAGCATACTAAATTTATAATATATGATCAAGAATTCAAACTAAAACTTACCTCTATTGACTCCTCTAGATATAATGGTTGCATGAGCAAAGATACAAAACTTTGATGTCCAACCTCTTGTGCACTAGGTGTTTCCTATGAGATAAAAAAGATTAGTTTTTAATATCATGGAAATTAGTTTTGAATTTGTTTATGAAAATAAGAAAAATAACAAATAAATGATACTTATACATGTGATGGAGTTCTTGTTGCGAATAAAAATGCTAGAAGGTATGCAATGCTGAATTTTCCTAGACTCGTCACCAATAGTCAAGCCCTATACGATAAAGAATGTAATTAAATTTCATTAGCACAGACATTTTACAAGAATGCATCGATATTTAATCACTTTAAAAGCACATAATTACCTTTCCCTTGTTGATGGGTTGTGCCTCACCCCCCGCACCCTGCCCCCCACTGACAGGTGATACCTGCAAGAGAAAAGAAAGATTAAAAACCATATATGTTCCAATATCAAATAGAAAAATAATGAGAACACAAAATAATGTAGCGCAGATATCTCAAGGCCAAATGAAATATTGGAGAGCATGACATCATCAAACTGTCTGAGCTCCCTCCTAAGTCATCAAATAAACATTAATGAAGATCACATACATGTATAAGTCAATATGGGCTAAAATTACTCTATTATAAAGATTAAATTTAAATCACATATGATGTAACAAAAAAATGTGTACATGTACCAACATAGAAGGATCTCATGCCTCTACATGCCCCTCCTCTCTCACATCAGAGTGTGTAGTCTTTTTAGGCGCATCTAGTGTATCATCCTCCTCAAATACAAATTGATACTTAGAAAGATCACCTATGGGACTGAAACAAATATTCTTGCACGTTATGCAATTATGAGGCACACAAACATGTGATAAGTTCATTGATGATGAACTCGTGCCAACATCATCAACACAAGGAGGCAATACTAACCTAGCCTGAGATATCAATAGACTACTCAATCTATGGATGGCTCTAATTGTCTGAGAGCTAGCCTTTGCAATGATATCAGGATGTTGCACTAGAAGAGGGGAGAAGATATCAATAGGGGGTACAAAAGTGTCATCTTTCTTTTGCTTCCCACAAAGGGTCTATCCTAAGGAGCTCCTCCTCCTACACCCATGTTGGGCCTCATGCTCTAGTAGTTCACCTTGAGGCCCAACACAAATTTAGTATATAATATTTTAATGAAATAGAATTGAACTTCTAAATTTTTGTGTGGAGGTTTTTCAAAAACCATCCACAAATGATCACAAAAGTTCACATGCATAGCCTCATTTTTGCACCATTTAATTGATAATTTGGGCTTTTGCAGTCTACTATTTTACTAGTTTTTGGGTCCACAAAAATGTTAACCATATTATCTTTAGTTATGTTTAGGGCCACAAACTCATCATAGTCCTACCCATCATCAAACATTGCCCACATTTCCTCACACTAGAATGAAGAGAAACATTTTGTTCATCGATAAGTGTTTGAATATTATCCACTATGGTGTTTAACATGGATAACATGGGATCCAATGCAAGTATAGTGTATATGTGGTTTGCAAACCCCTCAATTCGGTGAGATTTTCTTCTATTAAATCTTTAATTCGATGAGTGTTTTTAGGGGATAGGGAATCATTTGGTGGATGGTTTTAACGGGGTACTACAATTGTTTGCTGAAGGGTTTTGAGGAACATTATTTTGTGGCTCAATGTCATCATTCGGTTCAACCATACCTGTTAAATTACAAAATAGCATTTCTATTAAAATAACTTAATTTTCAACAATTTCTATTAAAAAAAATCTAATTTTCATCAATTTCTATTTAAAAATACCTAATTTATATTAAAAATCATAAAAAATGATACCTACATTGTGTACCCATTCCTATATCTGATACCCAAAATAGAGGCAATATAAACAAGCTGCAACTACAAATGCCTTATTTTCTCTTGGCTTTTAAAAAAAAAAAAATTCCTAGTCACAAGTTTCGAGTATCCAATCTCATATAGGATACCCGATATGGTTTGGTGCAACATTTTTGCCTTGGTATCAAGATGGGTGGAGAAAAGTCAAAGAAAATTTTGAAACGCTTTCAAACATTTCTAAACTCCACTTTTTCACATTTCCACTTTTTGGCACACCATGATCTTGCACGTACCCTATAAAGAGAACCCCTTGGTTATATAAGCCAAAGTGAGGCATGCCATCTCATAAGATTAGGAAAAGTATTAATCTTATGATATGAGACTAAATTAATAATATAAGATAAGATTACATCTCTTCTAGACATTTTTAAAAATATGCCTATGTGTATCCTACGTAAACATAAACGATCAGGTGTAAAGAGGACCTAATACTAAAACTACTTAGATAATACCCTTTTTACACCAACCTATCCTTGAGTGCAAATTAGGAGAAACATACAAAGATGGAAGGGTGAAATGATGGGCCTCAACTACTAGGCCATGTTACATTCCCAATCCTTCTCAAGTGGAAAAAAAAGAGATAAGCCAACGATTAAAAAAAATCCCCTTCCCACACCCAAAAGAAAAAAAATTGAGATAATCTCAACTAACCATTGACAAAGCTCCTTCAAAATGACAAGAAACTCCACATGTTGGGATAATCAAGAACCTTTTTAATTATGAAGTATCTTTCATAATTTTTCTGCTCGAAAGCTTTAAAATTGGTAGTTTTACAAACAAGCTAACACCTACTAAACTTGTTAGAACCTCCTAAACAACATCACTTAAATATTCATGGGATGGCCCAAGGTTGATTTTGTTGTTGAAATCATTACATATTTATGGTTGACAAGACTTAATTTTTAAACCCATGATTTCTAAGACCAATGCTTCCATTTACTTAGGCCTATAAACTTGATCCCAATAAACAAGACTCCACTTAAGAGAATACAAATTTCTTGGTGAAAGAAACTATTGAGATAGAGATTTTAAAAACCACTTTAAAAAAAAAATTTATGAGTAGAAAACATGGACAATATTTAGAGAAGAATGGCCTACAAAACTTACTTTAGAAGGGTAATATGTCCAACAAAAGATAGTCACTTAAAATTTTGATTATTGACCTTTGGTATGAGTCTATCAAGAATTTTTTTTATTGGAGGTGATTAAATAGATCAATTGATAAATTAATCCAATTGTAGAGGAATTTCCCATATAGAATGAAGAATGGAACATAAGTCATTCTTTATAAAAAAAGATAAATGTTTGATTTATCTAAATTACCCTGTTGACCTAAAGCAATTAGATAAGCATCTAGAGATCTCTCAAAAGGTTTCCTCAATCATATAGCAATACTCTTTAAGGCAATATCATCTATAAATTGAATACGAGAATTGTCACTTGTCAACTATGAATATCCCATGTGACTCTCATCTGTATAGTTATGATAATGAAAAGGTATGGTGATAATGGATAATTTTTTGGATCCTCTTGAACCAAAAAATTATCAAATATTAATCAATATTGAAAAGGTAACTAAAGTGATATGGCCATAACCAGTTTTATCAATTCTAAACAAAATCTAAATCTAGACAAAATGTTTGTAAGAGAAACACTATCAAACCTTATCATAAGCCTTGGACATGTCCACTTGATAAGAAATTTTTTTTTTTAAGAATATCTCATGGAATATATAGATTATAAGTGATAAATATTAGAGTTTTACAAAGCCCCCATTTTCTATTGAAAGAATGCAAAATCTATTTCAAATGTTCTACCATCGATTCCATACTAATCTTGTAATATTTCAAAGAGTTATATGATAAATTAAATCAAAATGTTCTACCATTGATTCCATACTAATCTTGTAATATTTCAAAGAGTTATATGATAAACTAAATCAAAATAATTGGCTCCCACTTTCTTTTAATCAAAGCCAAACATGTAGTTTTGTTAACTACTCTAAGAGTTTGTTTATGAATTTGAAACTCTTGAGCCACATGCATATGCCCATTCTACAATAAATCCTAGACATTTCGTAAAAATGTCATTTAAGAATCCATTTGTACTAATAGCCTTACCTTTCTTTATTTAGGGGATTTTAAAAAAATTAATTTAAAGTGTATGATTCATTAACTAATTATTCATTTTATTATTAATTAGTTTAAAAGACAAAAAAAATTAAATAAATTTTCCTCTTGGCCTAATATATGAAAACTATCTTTTAAAAAAAGAAGAGAAATAACTTGTTCATTTGTCTCCTTGAGAAGAAGATAGTCAAATATCTTGAGGAGCAAATATAAGCCATAATAATGTTTTATACCTATTCTTAGTTAAATTATGAAAAAATAAAGTTTTTTAATATCCCTCCTTAAGTCGTGTGATCTTGGACTTTTGCTTCCAAACCTCTTCTCACAATTGTTATTCATGAATCTCTTTTGTAAGAGAAAAATCCTTTCAAATTCTTTCTTTAGGCCTACCTTGCTCTTTAATTTGAAAAGTTATTTCATTAAAAATTTCTTGCACCTATTTCTTTATTCTAATTTTTTTTAATACCCAAAACCAAATTTATTCCATTGTTTATTTCCAAAATTAAGAAATTGATCATATTATTAAATGAATAAATTGTAATACCAAAGTAGATTTTTCCTTACAACCAGGTCAAACTATCATAATCTCCATGATTATTTAATGAGGAAGCAACATTAATTGGAATTTGAATGGTAGTTTTTTAGGAATTTAAAAAAGGGATGAAGAGAATTTGATGGGCAAATGACTAGAACCATACCACTACAAAATTTGAAATGAAGTTATCAACATATCCCCAATCCGTTTAGATAAGGATAAGAACCTATCCAGGCACACTAAAATAGAAGAAAAAATGTGTCTCCTATTATTCCACATATAAATGCATCCACTTGGATGAATATTTACAAGATTAAGAAAATAAAATTGAAACAAAGCTAAAGAAGAATTAAGCTCAAGCTCCCAATTTTCTCATCAAGAGAAATAATAAGATTAAAATACCCAACCAAAATTCAAGGTGGCTAAGAAGATATTGAATGAACAAACTGAATATGTGACCACAAAAGAACCTTTACCTTGAAAATTTATTAGCACATAATCATTAAATAATAAAATGTGAATACCAAAATCAAAACATAGACCCACCAAAGACAAATAATTCTTACAGATTAATCAAGAGAAAGGTGTAATTTGGCAAGGGTCCCATAGACAAGATAAACAACCTATAGAACCTTACACATCCATACAAATCAGCATTGGAACCCTTTCTACAACAAAACAATCATTTTTGACAAGTGCTCCATAGATAGATTTATCTCTTGGAAAAAAACAATATCAAATTTAGTAATTTGGATAAAATTGTACTAACAACCTTTTGAGAATTAAAGTTACCTAATCCTCTACCATTCCATGAGACATAAATCATTTTTGAAGAAGAGAGCAATTAGAATCTAAAGTATGAATTAATAGGTGGGTTCAATTAATGTTTCATTTATCGTTTTCACTTTTTAATAAACATCTGTCTTCTTTTTAAGTCTTTCTTCCAAATACTCAATGGAATAGGAATTGTATTTTTAATGCTAGTTGACATGATCTTTTACTCTAATATTGTGAAGGGCTCATGACATAAAATAATATTTTTTAATCTTTTGCTTCTGGATTTGATTGTGTTCATTTTTTTAGCATCAACGTTTCGGATCACACTTTGTGATCCATCATCAGGATGAGAGAATGCAAGAATGAAAAAGTGAACCCAGATGGTGGAAGCGATATGTGGATGACACAAATGTGTGTTGGCCACATGGTCATGACAAACTTGTGGAGTTCCACCAACACATCAACAACTTATCCTCTAACATCTCCTTCACGATGGAACTTGAGTCAAACAACCATTTACCTTTCCTCGATGTTCTTCTCATCAAGAAGGTAGATGGAAGCCTCAGTCGATGTGTGCATCGCAAGGCCACCCACACTAATTTATACCTCCACTCTTCATCTCACCATCACCCCAGCCAAAAGGTTGGCATCCTCAAGACCCTTTCTCTTAGAGCCCTTAGAATTTGCGATGATGACAACTTAAACCAAGAGTTGGCCCATCTCCGCCAAGTCTTCAAGCTTAATGGTTACTCTAATAAGCAAATTTCTAAGGCACTTAACCAAGCCTAATCTTTCTTTCTCGCCAGTGCCAACCCCAAACCTCTCTTGTCTCCACCTCCCTTGAATGTCGCCCTTCCTTTTGTTGATGGTATATCCCAAAAGATTGCCAAAATCTTGTCCAAGAAGGGACTCAGGGTTGCCTTCAAGCCCCTACCTAGGGTCCATAACTATGTGCCCCCTCTTAAGGACTTCTGGGACGCTCTTCTTGACTCAGGAGTCTACAAGATTGTTTGCTCTTGTGGTGTAGCCTACATAGGAGAAACAGGTCGCTCATTCCAGATTAGAATTAGGGAGCATAGTGCAGACATCAAACATGAAAGGGTTCAAAAATTTGCTCTAGCAGAGCACTCATCTGCAACCAAACACCATATTTGTCTCGAGAGCACCCAAATCCTTGTCAAGGAAGATAACTAATTCAAGAGAAAGTTAATGGAAGCCATTGAAATTAACCACCATCCCCTTAATCTCAATTGAGAGGATGGTTGGTCTTTGAGCTAGTCTTGGCAACCATTATTAAGTTTGTTGGATAGTCGTCACCGTCCTTGAGCGTCCCCCCTCCCTGTCCTTTCTCCTTTCTTCTTCCCTGGTCTTGCTTGCTCCTCTGCCTCTTGTGTAGCCTATCCTTTGTTTCGTGGCTCTCCCCCTTCTTGTTCTCCCCCTCAACCTCCCGCATCTTGTCCTCTCTTTTCTTGGTTCCTCCTTCCTTCTTTCTTTTTTCGCTTTTTCTTGCTTTTTTCTTCCTTTTTAATTTATTTATTTTTTCTGTTTTTGTTGTTCATTATGTTTGGTGTCTTTTCTCTTTATCGTTGTGTCGTGCTCCTTGTTTCTTTTCTTCTTTGCATATATATATATATATATATATATATATATATATATATATATATATATATATATATACTCATTTTCTTCGTTATAATAGTATATTTATTATTTCTATGCTTTAGTAGCTTTCTTGCTTTTTTCTTTAGTTTTTCTTCCTTGTTAGTTTTTTATTATTATTCTTTTTTTTTGGTGCAATTTTTTTTGCCTCGTGCCCCTTTGCTTATTTATATATATATATATAGTATTTATATATATATATATATATTAATACTATGCTATAATAGTATTAATATATACTATTATTATCTCCTTAGTATTAATGTATAGTTTTAGTATCATTTTTAGCTATCATAGTTTTTGTTTTTATTTTTTACTATTATTATTTTATTTTTTTATTTTTTATTATTGCAACTGTAATAGGGTTAATAGTTGGTATTAATATATACATTAATACTAGTCCATAATAGTATTAATATATTGTATTAATATATATATTATTATTATAGCTATAGTATTATATATTTTTCATTATTTTTCCACAATAGTATTATTTTTTTTCCATAGATACAATAGTCTTTATATTATTATCATTTTGCTTTATTTGTATCAATGTGTAGTATTAATTTGCTATAACGGTATTAATATATATATATATATACTATTATTATTAATTTATATTTAATATCTCCTTTCTTTTTTAACGCTTTTAGTTTTCCTTTTTTACGTGCTTTTGCCTCTCAATTGCTTTGTTCTTTACTTTTTAATATCTCTAATTCTCTGCATGGGAGGCTCTTACACTTGCTCTAGTTTAGGTTCTTTTTATTTTGTCTCTTGTTTTTTATTTCCTAGGGGTAATGTCTATTTTTACTCCTTATTTTTTAGTTTCTTCTTAATTTTCTCTCCCATGGGTCCCCCCTTTTAGCTTTTTTAATTGTCTTCTCCTCTATCCACCTCACTTTCTACCAACCTTTTTCCCTTATTAACCCCTAGTCTGGCTTGATCTGCTCACTTTTTCATTCTTGCATTCTCTCATCCTAATGATGGATCACAGAGTGTGATCCGAAACGTTGATGCTAAAAAAATGAACACAATCAAATCTAGAAGCAAAAGATTAAAAAGTCTAATGGATTGTAGAAACCTAATTAGATTGATAAAATAATATGTAGATTCTTCAACTCCAACATCATTCAAAATATGAACTATAACATTTCATTGAATACCAACCAAATGAGCTCTATATTGTCCACCAAAGTCTTCTTGATATAGCACCTACTCATTATTTTAATTTTGGACTTATGGCAATAAGATGTAAGAGGAATTAGAAGTACTAAGTGTTGATTAGTTATCTTTCAACCAAATTAGTTGATTTTTTTCAAATAAAATAGAGAAACATGATCCTCAAAAGACTCTCGAATGTCATGTATATTATTTGAATTCTCTTAAATAAATCTTTTGTTTAAGATTTATATTTTCCCTTTCTCCTCGTGATAGAACAATAATAAAAATCATTAATTACTCATTCTTTTTTGTACTTGCTGAGAATTTTCCTTTGGTGTTTACAATTGATTTAACCATTTAAATACCTTTCTATGGAGAAAGAGCCCCATAAACATTTTTTGGGCAATTTCTTTAAGATGCCTATAATCGTGATGTATATAATATCTAAAAGGAAGATAATTGCAAGCATTTCCCAACCTAATTTCTAGTGAAAGTAGCAAAGGATTATTGAGATCAATCTCTTCATAGATACGGGCATTTGTAGTTATCTTTCTCTTTAGCATTCAAATCGAAGGTTCTAAAAGTCTCTCAAGAAACACAACTATTGAATGAAGAACACCAAATCTTCAGAATTCCATGGGTAATCTAAGAAGATGAGCCCAAAGTAGAATCTACTGAAGAAGCTTCTCCATAAAATGGAATCCAACAAGTTAAGCCTTAACAAACAACCATGTTTGATTGTAATTTAGTGACCCACCTACAAATTCCCTATTTTAATATTCCATCATTACAACAATTACACATGAAAATTTAGTAGTAAACCAAAACAACCTCCATATCTCCCTCAATCGATAGTTCACTACAACCCAAATTTTGCCAAATAAAAAGACCCATAAATTTAGGTGAATACCTCTATTAATATATAAATTACAATATCAACAATTATAATCGTATAGTCCTCTTTTCAAGCAACCATTCACTTTAAAAATATTATCCATTACTAACATCATGTGCAATGGCTATCCAACAGAGAGAATAGCTAAATATTATAATTTATTAATCCTTTGAAATTTATAACATAGTCAATTTATAATTTTACTTAAATATTATATAATAAATAAATTAAGCCGATAGGCTTATATGTGGGAGCTTTGCTCCCAGATTTTACAAATTTGCACCGAAAAATTGTTAGCCCTTCTTGCTGATAAATTTTTTTTGGCCAAAGAAAATATAACTATCTTTTTGACAAGTTACTTATTTTTATCCATTTTATATTCTTTGAATTTTTTTTTACCTAGTTCACTTTCTAATTATCATGCATGCTTTATATTTCTAATCTTGTCTTTAATTTCTATTTGGAAGCCAAAGATTTCTAAAGATTTATCCTTTTCCTGTATTTTCAGTTTGATCCTTGATTTGAGCATATAAAAAATTATGAAAAATCTTTTTAATTATGAAGCATGGAAAAACATTTTTAAGTATGAAGTATGCTTACTTTTGCACTCATTTTATTATCATTAACTTTTTGTATCACTTCTTTGAATGTGTGTAGGCTTCTTATTACCAACCTCTTGATCATTGTCAAGTTTGTTGATGATGTGTAAGTATTTTGGGGTTCTAGAGTTTCAGTGGTTTGAAGAATAGGGTTTCAAAAGGTTTTAAGGGTTTTAAGATTAGCTTTATAATATTTGTGCTTAATGTTTGTTCCATTGTAAACATTTGAATAAACTATTTTTCTATGTACAACATAAATTACAATAATGCATATTATGTAGAAATTTGAGGCATCAAAACAAGGGAGATTAATAATCTTGAAGTAGAGTTTCTCTTCAATGTGAAGAACATAGTGGGACCTGTTAAAGATGAAATAAATTACTCAAAGATGATTCATTTAGCATTCATAAATTCTTTAGATCTAACTCAATCAGATAATTGGAAGCTAAAAACACATATATGACAAAATCTAATTTTTATTGTATGAACTAGAAAAAAGGGGACTATCTAGTCAAATTGTGCAGTCTATCACATGAGGAGAACAATATGGACCTATCTTGGAGAATAATGAATCAACCATGCTTCATTGTTTTCCATGCATCATCATTAACGGTTAAAGATGGCTGATATGGTTTTAATTAGATCATTCCTTATAACTAAACTTTAGGAGTCATGATATATATAATATGATCTTGAAAATTCTTTAATCATTTGTTCTAAACAAATGTTTTTGTCATTTAAATTATAAAAGAGAGTTCGAGACATTTTTCAAAAATTGATTTAAAATCTTTTTAAAAAATTATATAATCTTTAAAAAAAAAATTGTGTCTCATCGATTATGCTGAAATATAAGTTAATCCAATAAAGGTAAATTTTCATCCTTCAAAATAGAATAATTTTTTTATCAATTTTTTAAATAGATGTATGTTTATCTATTGAATGTTATTTAATTAAGAAGAATGATCTTACAAACAAATAAAATGTTATTGCATATATAATACATAAAATTGATCTTACATTTTATTAAATATATAACTTGTAAAGAATAGAAATATTGTATTGTAGCTAATAGTTAACTAACAACTAATTACATATTAGAAACATTCTATTATTTACAATAAATAACAAATGGATAACCTTTGAATAATAATAGACAATAGTAGAAACTATCTATTATTGTAATATGAATAAATACTAAATTCAAATCTCATTACTTTCAATTAGGAAAAGTGGATTTTGTTAATTTAAGGTCCACTCAAAAATGATTAGTAATTTCTTAAGGCAAATACTATTGTATTGGCTATTGTCAATTAGTTAATGAGACTATTATTATTCACTGTAGGAAAAATTATTATTGATAAAAATCTTATTTATCTAAAATTTTATTGGTTGTAATGCTTTTGTCTTAGAGACACACATTTCACAAAATCAAGTTATGTTTGTATTAGAAAGTTTCCTTTTAAATTGATTGTATCATATTAGTAAATAATAAGCGTCAAAAATATTTCTAAATCTAAACTATTTTTAATAACATAAAGTTTTCTTTAAATTGATTATACTATATTAGTATATAGTAAGTGTCAAAAATATTTGTAAATCTAAAATAGTTTTAATTTCAGCTAAAAGATTTACCACTCATTCAAGGGAGTTTTTTTCTTCATACAAATTAAAAGTTTTCTTAGTTTTAAATTTGCATATATATGTTTTCAGTCCTCACATTCATTTGAAATTTTCTCTTTTATCAATTCTCTTGGTGGAATTTGTGAAGAAAAGCATCCAAATTATACTTACATATATTAAAATCATATATTTATGTCCATCTATTTTTAGGCTCTAAGTATGCATACTTTGATTTATGTTTGTGCTTAGTTTGTGATATTTTTATTTTTTTATTTTTAATAAATAAAGTACTAAATTATATTTGTGATCATAATTTTAAAATTAATAATAATGTCAAGTAATTTTTCAATCTTGTGAACTTTAAGTGTATAATAATAAATATAATTACATAAAAATAATAATTATTAATATTTTTATAAAAGCAATAAATATAATGTTATAATCTTAACAATAAAACAATAGTTTGATTAACAAAATAATAATAAATGAGTAATTTCAACAAATTAGTTATTAGTGTATAAGTTTAGAAAATATTTATTGTACTTAAAAAATATTAAGAATATTTAATATTGATTCTAAATTATATTAAGAATATTAAATAAAGAATATTTATTTTAAATTATATTTATTACTTTAATTTACTATTGTTGAGTTTCACAGTATTTTAAATTATTCACTTACTTTACTTTTTATTTTTTTCAATTAATTTATTTTAAAAATATTCTATTACATTACATTTCAAATTAAAATCGAAAAGCTTACTATGAAAGATTATTATTCTAGAGAGTTCCAAGACATGTCCTTTTTTAAATGTAGTTAAATTGATGTACAAACAAATAAATTTATTATTTTTATTGTGTTATTCTAACAAGACACATAGTGATTGTCCATAATGCATATCTATTCTTCTCTATTTATGTAATTTACTATTCTAAATAAAATTACAACTCTTATCAAATAAAACAAATATAATTTTGTAATTTTGCTCTACTATTAATTAACGACAAGTACTAGCCACCACGTGGCACTTATTTATTTAGTGTGCTAAAAATTAATTTTTCAATTTATGGATACTATATTATCTTATAATTTTTTGTGTTAAAAAATAAAAAATTTAAGCAATTCAAAATACATGAGTACTTTCAGTAAAAAAATTTAAAATTATATATTAAGAACTATTTTATAAAGACACCCGTGAGAAACCATCAAAATCTATTCAAAAAATTGAGATACATAAAATTTCGTACAATAACACCTATCATTCTAACCAACCAAACAACATTGACAATAGACAATTGAAGACATATAAGTCTATCATTACCAATCTTGAAATATATATATTGAGTTTAGTCTATTAATTTGACCAATCAGTGTAAAGAATTAAACTTTTTGTCCAAAACTACTATGAACCATATTTATTTTATATTTTACAAAATTATACACGAGGACCAAATTATTTTTTTCCAAATTTAATTCTAGAATAATTTAGTAGTATTTAAGTTGTCTAATTATATCTATATATTAAAATATTTTAAATATATTAGTAATTGTTATATTAAATATTTTTAAATTTAAATTAAAAATTATTAATAATTTAATTTATTTACAAGATTATATTTAAAAATATATATATTAAATATAGTTTCCATCAACTTATTGTTGCAAGCACAAAAACATGCAACTGCTAATATCCATTCTAGCATCCATTCTTTCAACTGAGTAGACACTTCCTATACAGCAATAACAGCTAGACGTCAAACCCTCATCCATCACAATCAACCATTAGTTATTAAACTACTAGAGTCGATCAAATCAGCTTGGAAATCTATTATAACACTTATTAGGAAGAAATTACAAGCACAAAATTTCAAGCAAGTGCACCGAATTTCACGGCCTACCTGAGTCAAGGCCTTTAGTTGTTTCAATCAACTGAAGCAAAACCTCAAGGCCTTCAATTTGCAGGTGCGCTAGGTTCAATGTACACTACCTACATTATTTGTTATGATCTAGCACCTGCACCTGGTATAATTTTTGTTGGGGATGTTTTCCAAAACCCTAAGGTGTTGAGATGGGTGGGAGCCCAAATTCAATCAAGTGCACCAAGTTTCATGGCGTCCCAAAGGCCACATCAAGCTTCAAGAAGTCTCTCGGGTCAATCATCAGAAGCACAAACTCAAGCAGGTGCAACAACTTCCATGGCCTCCCGAAATCAATATCAGGCTTCAAGAAATCACTCTGGGCAATCGTCAAGAGCTCAAGCTCAAACAGGTGCACCAAGATTGATGGCCTCACAGATTGAACAAGACACTTCAACAAATAATTTAGGACAAGATCCCAATCATGTCATAGCTCAAGAAAGAGGAGCTCTAAATCAAGAAGCTGTTGAAATTTCCAATGGCACTTCAACAGATAATGCAGGACAAGGTCTTATTTCCAATCATGGCATAGGTCAAGAAAGAGGAGCACTAAATCAAGATGATGTTAAGCCTTCCAATGGCACTTTAACAAATACTTCTGATCAAGATCCTATTCCCAATCATGTTATAGCTCAAGAAAGAGGGGTGCCAAATCAAGATGTTGTTCAGCCTTCCAATGGCAGTCAAACTCATCAGCACATGTTTCAATCAATAGGAGCCCTTCAAGTAAGAGGACCACAAACTCAAGCTCAAGTGGTTGCAACACGTTCCCTTTCCTACCCTGGGCAATCATCAGGAGCTCAAACTCAAGCAGATGCATCAAGTTTGATGGCCTCACAGATTGAACAAGACACTTCAACGAATACTTCTGGACAAGATCTTGTTCCCGATCATGGCATAGCTCAAGAAAGAGGGGAACTAAATCAAGGAGTTGTTGAAGCTTCCAGTGGCACTTTCACAAATACTTCTGGACAAGATCCAATTCCCAATCATGGAATATGTAATGCCCCGCCAAGGGATCCAAAAAAAATTACTAAGTTTGCCAAACAATTTTTTTTTTTCTATACATGAAAGATAAAACTATTTATAAAATTTGCGGAAGCAATAGCAACAATTCAAATAAAAATAAACATAACATATATACATAACAGGCTACATTCTTTAAAGATCTCTTAACATTGTATCACATCTAAATTAACTATTCATCTAACATCCCATCCTTATGAAATAACAATGATACATTCAATGTACTTAAGCAATATACAAGTGTCCTTTTGTAATTATATTTTAGTTTAGCTCAATCATCCACTGTACATATCATAGGGTATGAAAAGCTTAAAAGAATAAACATCCAAGTAAATAAAATACATCATCATCATCTAATATTAATCCACGATGCAATAACATAATGAAACCATAAACCATACATGATACATCATCGCAAAAGATATAAACACGCATCATAAAAGATAACCATCTATCACAAACATAAATAACTGAGTACACAGTTCCTCCCAACCGTTAATAGCATCATTAGACCATCATGGATCCTAGTCATCCCTCTATGCGTAACATTCCAAAGCACCGAAGAGATCATCGGTATTAACATAGTAGGAATGTCACTCCTAAAACATCCTACTAACATGCAAAGTAAAGCATAATAAATCATCAACTAACATATGCAAAGTAAAGCAAATCATCACTATAAGAAACATACCAGTAAATACATCCATCATAAGGTATATTATCTATCATAATGCTCTAAGAACATAATGAAGATAAATACCAACCAAGAATACTCCAGCCATGGTGTCTCGGACGGATCTCAAATGATAAGAGTAAAAATACACTACCACCCGACCACGTGGAACCTAAGTGGTCCACTCCCACCGTGTTGAGGAGATAATCTCAAGTCCCAAATAGGATATCAATTCACGAAGCACAAATCTCTATAAGTCCAGGAATTCTAAAAGTATACTAACTCAAAGGTTCCATTACACAAAACCGACATGTAATTTCCAGAGGCACACAAAGACATGTAAGAAACTTACTCTGCAAGCGGGAAAGTGTCATCGCATTTATCACGTACAAGTTACTCTGGCAGTTAGCTAAACTCCACGGGTCCATACTGATCTCATGTGGCCACTAGTATCCTCTCATATTGACGAGGCATACTACGGAATGCACAGTCGCAACCATGCGTTCTCACTACTCCCATCCTAGCCTGTACAAGCACTCAAGGCATGGGCGAGAACATCAACAATTTTTTTTTTAGGTTCATTTAATCCCCATTTAGTGTGTAAATGTTATCACTTATTAACCAAACTTACAATGAGTTACCCTGGCAGCCACTTAGGGCCCCGGCCCCATTGCAAGCCACTTCCCGACACTACAAGTAGATTACCTACCCTAAGCTCATGGAATCATAAATCTCAAAATCATAAAAGATAATGCATAATAAAATAATCAAATATGCATAAAAGCATCAAATATCCATAATAAGAATCATCAAATCTCCAAGATAAGAATCATCAAATCTCCATGAGCATCTGAAAAAGCATCCATAGAAAATCATGATCACAACAGTTCTCTATTGGCAACTAAAGGCATCACTGATAATCATAAGTATCAATTGGTTCTCAATAACCAAAATATATCTCAAGATAAATGGTTCTCAACAAGCAACTAAGAATATCTCAAAATCATATTGATCGAAGACTCCAAAATGGTTGAGTCAAACATGTCACAACATGACATCATCAAGAAATAAATCCATATTTCAGTCCTATGATGGCGACTAAAAAGTAATCCAAGGATAACTGATCAATGACTCAAAAATGATTAGCTTAAGCATCTCAGATATATATACATCTCAGCTTCACACATGAAGGCTGAAGAACAATACAAATATTTCATAGAGCATACGATCACATAACCATGGTTGGGCTTATAAAGATCAAGACCAAATAAGATCAACATGTCATCACATCTTATAACCCCCGAGCCTCTGGTAACAACCTAGCACTAGTCAACACTAGTCAACCCAAAATCCAAAACAAGAAGCATATAGAATACACGATGCAAACACATGTTTTGGTTTACTAAATTCACATAGTTGAATAATGTGTAGGGGTTTCCAGTTTTCTATTTGCAAGTATACTTTCAAGTGTCTTAAGTTTCATCATTTGACCTACAAGTCAACCCAATTGTTCCCCGATAGCATTACCCTTCCATTATTAAGAATTATATTCTAAGAATAACTTAAGGATAAATATTCACTAAACTGATCATCATTGACCTTAATTAAATTGTCTTTTATATTTAACCATGATCCATATTCTAATTGATTAACCTTTCAACTTTTTTAGGATCATTATTCGTTATATTATAAGAGGACCAATTATCAAACTAAGAAGACTTATAACTTTATTAAAATAATCAATTAAATTAAACAATTAACATAGGTACACCATCCATGACCTATTAACATCTAGTAGTTTCCAATTATAAACTTAATTAAGTATTACTAAAGTTTGATTCTTTTATTTTAATCGTTATCATCATTGACAACCATATAATATCTAAAGTCATAATTCAAGTCATAAGACTTATCAACTTCGATATAGATAATCTTCAATCTCTTTAAAATAATTATATCAATTAAATCTCTATTACATAACATAATTATTAATTAAATCTAATTAACTCTAGTTAATTGATTTAATTAATAATTTCACAACCAAACCATCAACCCAATGAATATTAGTTGACTAACAATAGTTTGTACGTCAAAGTCAACTTCAATCTAATACACAAATATTAATATTTTAATAATAATAATATTAATAAGTAATTTTGGAAATCTTATCCATAATGATTACATTCATCTTTCTTAACGATTTCGTATTAATGATAATCATTTCAAATTAAAACTCTATCGCATAATATAATAATATTGACAACTCAATGAATATCAATTGATTAAAATCAATTATAATTCAACTCCAAAAATTATTATCTTTTACCAAACTTCAATCAATAAATAATCTCCACTAGATTAACTCTAATCAAATTTGTTGATATCTATTTAAATCATTATTTATTAATAGTTTGCTAGTCCTTACAAACATTAATAAATAATAAACTCCTCAAACTATACATACTCGATCTATAGAATCTTTCCATAAACTCATTAGTTAATATTTGGCTAACTCTTAACTCCATTAAGGTATTCAAACGTATTAACCAATAACATAATAATTCAGTCTTAATCCAATATCATTCAGAGTTTCTAAATTTAAATCAACATAATATAAATTATCATCTTACAATTATTTAATCAATATTAAAATCAACCATTAGACTCCATTTTCTAATTGTTCTAATAATATTTTTTCTATATAAACATTGTTTGAAAGAGATCCCTATCACAAACCAATAAAACTCATTGTAGATTTTAACATGAATAATCTCCAAATTCTTAACATTATCATCTTCATTAAACAACTCTAAAATTGTTTAATATATATTAAATAGTATTCAATATACATTATAAAAAATTCACTATATAAACCATATTAAAATCTCTTTTCTTTTAATCCATTTACTTAGATTGACTAATAATTAACTACACTTCTTCTACTATTAACTAATCTTAATTAAATTTGATTTAATTAGGTTAAATAATAGACCATATAAAACTAATACATATTAATAAGATTCTAATAAGGGAAGATTACAATAATATCTTTAATTCATTCCATGCTTTGATAAAAATTTTTTGTGAAATTTAAGCATAAAGAATTCTTGGTTATGGGAAATAGAGAAATATCTGTCCTTGAATAAAATAGTCTCAGTACGACGGCCATATCTCCCTAATGAACCGTTGGATCGGGCTGAAATTTAAATATGTTGGAGAGGGCCAAGTTGCGCCATTTCTGACCGGAGCGATCGAATAAATTTGATCCCGATAAAAAGTTATGAATGACTGAGTTCGGGCCTATTCAAGGGGCAGCGACAGGACAATCTGTGATGAATTAAGAATTTTCTCTTAAAATGTAATTGTTCTCTAAATTTACCCATTCATCCATCTAATAGATTTGTCCATACACATTTGAAAAATATAATTTGATAGAAAGATTACATCTAATCATACGAATTTTCAACTTAAAATTTCTATTTTAATTTCAAATCTTGTCTATCTAATTTCACAATATAAATTCGAACCCAAATCCGATTAAGATCTAATTATTACTTCTTAATTGATTTTAGAATTTTTCTATTGTTTTCTTCTTATCCAAATAAAATATCTAGATTCCAATTTCAAATACAGAGAGTATTCAGACACATAAAACAGATATGATGAAGACAGGAAGAGAAAGAGTGCAAAAGAAATATGAGAATATCGCGAGTGCACTTGGACACTGATGCTAATTTGTCATGCCTCAGAAGTCCATAGAAAATCTCTTCTTTCAACATCATTCACAATTCTTCCAAGAATCCAAACCGATCGAATCCTCCAAGTGATTAGAAGAGCTAAAAGGAGCATAGAACCAAGTAGAAAATATATGAGCATATGAATCTTCTCCCATGCATGTAAGTTTTGAAGTTTCTATTTTAGCTTGTAGCTCGTGGCTTTCATTAAGCTTTTCATTTAAGCTTCTATGAAAGCCTGAATATCAAGAGCTCTCAAAAAATCTTTGGAATGTTTATTGAAACCGCTGAAAAGTGTCACCAATTAAGCATGGGTTTTTTCCAATTCTTTTTTGATGAGTCATAGAATTGTAGACACCTTGTGCTTAATTGATGCACTAACCCCTGTGTTGTTGACACATGTTAATTTCCATGCAAACTTATAACTCCAATTTACTTTTTAAATAATCTCTATTTAAATTTTATAAGTTTCATTTTTATTTTTATAATTTTTATTATTATTATTTTATTTATTACTTTATTATTATTTTATAATTATTATTAATTTTAATTTCTAATTTTCTTTTATTTAATTCTTTTTCTCCAATAATTCACATTTAATTAATTACAATCAAAAATATCAAAGATCATGATATTTTATTAATTTTTTCAAATAATTTATTTATTAATTAAATCTATTTATTAAGACTTAATTAATGGAAAATTCACCATAGACTTCCAAGATAAAATATGAAAACCCATCATAGAACAAATCATACAAAATAAATCTAAAAGGTTAAAAATCACGAAATATGTCATCCGACACATTCGGTGGGTATTCAACTCAGATACTTGTCCTAATTTTTCAATTTGGACAAATGACTCAAAGGGTTGAGATTTGGACTTGAGAATTTATCTCCCCTCTCTTATCATTGAGATAATGTGATAGGGTACGCTCATCCTGACAATTCAGGGAAGTTGATACTCGGTACCTGCAACCTGCATAAAAACAATGCATGTACAAACACAATATATATTAAACTAAACAGACAATGGTAGGAAGTGGTGCATCGTGTAGATCTCGACTAGCAAGTGACTACGACTCCCTTCCTTAACCACATCAGACACGCCATACAAAAGCAAACACGCAAGACAAACACGCACACCATACACATGCAAGTATGGAGTAAGTATCCATAAGAAAACACATATGATAATAAATCATCTTACTAATTATCATTAATAATTGAAAGCAATGTAATAATCATTATCAATAATTGTGAACACTAAAAATAATCATCATACATTTATGAAATGTAAAGTCTAAGTAATCTCATCACATAATAAACTGAATCCATAGCACAATATCTGATAATTTCAAAAGAATGCTGCTAACTAATAACATAAAACTAGTTCTAAAAGAGTTTAGCAACGATAACAAAATGTGAACCAGAGGCAGACACTACAGCATAACTCAAGAAAGGGGTGACAAATCAAGATGTTGTTCAGCCTTCCAATGGCTGTCACACTCATCAGCACATATTTCAATCAACAAGAGCCCTTCAAGTAAGAGGACTGCAAACTCAAGCTCAATTGGCTGCAACAAGTTTCCCTGTCTGCCCAACTTCAAATAATCGAAGATCCAGAAGTCTTTTTGAGCATTATTCTCATCAGGTGTTCCCCCCACATTTAACAGCCACTTTGCCGCAATTTCCCCACTTTAGCTACGGACTTTTACTGATAGATAATGCGAATCCAGCTAGAGTTTTCATTGCGTTTGTTCCTCAAACAAATCCACGGACAGAAGCACAAATTCAAGAAAGTGCACCTAATTCCGTGGCCTCCAATAATCAAAATCGAACTCGAAGTTTCTCTGAGCAGTCATCGGGAGCACGTACTCAAGTAGTAGCACCCAGTCAAGGAGCATCCAATGGCTTTCATCATCAGCTTGAAAATCCAGCAGCAGGAACACAAATTCAAGCATGGTGCACAGATTCAAGCAGCAGTAGTGAAAGTGAAGACTCGGACGAAGAGGGAGAAGCCGCATTAGAATGAATAGCCATTGTCAATTATGTTTCATTCATCGGCAATAATTCTTCTATGGAACTTTCTTGAGTCCACACCGGTCATTGTGAGCACTTGTTGAGTAACTAGACATTCTTTTAACTTTAAGTGGAACTCAAGATCATTAAACAAACAGAGAGCTTATTTGTGTCATTGTAGTTCTTATGCTTCTGTTTTGTGAGGTCTGGCCTTGCCGTTACAAGAGTTACTAGCATCATAAGCTTCAAAGTAATACCAGAATCAGGTCAAAAAGAGACAGCAATTATTGAAAGGTCTTATGGGTTTTGAACTTGTTTCAAATAGAGTGCAGTTTTGTATTAGTATTTTGCTCGTGGCCTTCAATTCTGCCACTGTTAAGATTACACTTGATTCTTTTGGTATAATATATGATTCACTGGATTCTTTTTGGTATTATAATTGTTTTCTTTCTTTTCACTGGTTATTCATTAAAAACTTCTGAAGTTTGATATTCATTTTTATAAATTTTATTTTCTATTATTTGACAATTTTTCTGATAGATTGTGTAAGAAGTTTTTTATAACATTTCAAATCATATTCTATATTCTATGATTCATCATCAAGATGATAAAGAAAAATAAGAAATCCTTATTTTCAAACTTGACCAAAAAAAGATTATATAAACTTAACAAGTCACCATTTTGGCAGGATAAGCTCTTGAACATTCCATCCACTCATCACTTTCCCATTTCTAAATGAAATATGAATGAATTATTGGCGTAGTCAAAAGTAATTTCTCATTCATAGTCGAGTTCCCTGTATACATCTCATTCCCTGACTTAGCTTTCTTGCCATCTATATTCCGTCTTTCTTTTTTCTTTTCATCCTATCTTTGGTGCGCTCTTTTGAAGGTTCATTATCCTCAATTCTAACTCCTGAAGAAACTATCATGCCATTAGAGGCTTCTCCATATTCATCATCACTACTGAAATCATTAAAATCCTCATCATCGTCAGTTATATTTTCACTCCAGGTGTCTGAACTGCCAAGTCTTTCATTCAAATTTTATGCTTCTGAATCAACATAAAATTTGATATAAATTTGATAATTTCATACGAATTGTAGAAATATTCTTGTCCTCAAGTCTTTCCTTGTTTGTCTTTCCCTGTTTAAAACTTTAAAGCTACTAACAGAACCCAAAATGGGAAATATGACTTCTTTCTCCTCAAACAATAGATCTGAGGAGCATCCCTCTATTTTCTAGATGACGAGGAATACAAAGCCTATAACCGTCATTAAATTGCATTATGATCATCTACCTCTGAGAATCAAGATCTACGTGGCCTAAGTAACGGTAAAGCATTCCCTGTTCTAAGTCATTCTTGAGAGTAATAAGATTTCCAAAATTTGACATCTCATTGCTTGCAATTCAACTTTCATTAAAATTTCACCTGTGCTTAATAATTTAAGCATTCTTGACAAATTTCTTTGATGTCATTAGAAGAACACCGAGCAAATAGAATAAAATAACCTTGTAAGTAAAGCATGCATCCTTGTGAGGTTCGCATCTCAGTTCTTGCTTTTATCTGTACCCTTTGTCTCTCCAAGAGTCGATGGATGCTATACGTATTTTATGTAAATTAAGGGTATTCTAAGCCCTCATATCAACTTTTGTGCTTCATAACGAGGTTTCAGAGAGCAATTAAAGGATGTTAGCAAACGTTGAGGAATCCGGTATTACGTCAGCTAAATGCTTCTGTTCAAGGGTTTTGAAAGCTTCTCCAAAAAAATTCATTTTGTAAAGGTGCTGTAATTCATTGCATTTAATGGGACCACAAATCTGTGAGGCATATTGTCAAACAATTCCTGTGCCGTGTTAATGGGCTGCTCTAACAATTTGCGTAGATGTTGACCAGGCAAAATTTGAATGGTTTAAATACCCTATTGCAAAGATCCCAACTTCTTACTCGTTGAATTTTGGGCTAGCTTACATAATTTCGGACTTCAAACGAAATCTCCTACACAAGAAGCACGTACCATTTTTTCGGCCTTCAATCCGACTACATCCGAGGAGCTTAAAAATTCTTTAATCTTTCATCAATCTCCTTACCATTTGCGTACAAACCTGCCCACTTGTGCATAGATGTTTGAGATTAGAACATTAGTCACATATTTTTTAAAGGTCCTAAAAAACCAGCTCATCTTTGCATTGATATTTGAGAGAAGAACATTGGTCATAGAGTATCAAAATCCAAACAAAAAATAGCATTTATGGAAATACTCCAAAGCCTCTATTCATCTGTCATTTGCAGATGAAAGCCGAAGAAACAGGACCATACATCCGTCAAATGTTTTTAGCTGGCATCTTGATGATAGAGTGAAGCGCGTTCTCTAAGTACGTCAAATTCACGTAATGATCAAATGTATCCTTGTTGATTAGTTCATTTATTTAAAGAGTAATATTTTTTGGGTGAGTTGCTATTGGGGATCTTAGCTGAGAGTTCCAAAACATTTTAAAATGGCATGTCTGTTTCGAAATGTTTTAAAATGGTACTTTTAGACAACCTTGCATTCTAAGAGTCCTACAGAAAGCTCCCTAAATATGGAAAAGTCAAAAAGTTAACCTTAAGCGCTTAACTCAGTATACAGATTTTTCGACAAACTATGAATACAAATTAAGAATTGTAGATATAGTCTAGACTCTAAACAGTTACTAGCTTGTTTCCCACATTAAAAACAATGTGAAACTCATGTTGTGCATATCCCATAAACATTGCATTTATTGAGACTTTGTTGAGGCATTTTGTCAAACAGTTTACGTGCAATATCTGACGCACCCGCTTTGGCACAGCTAGGTAGGACACTGGCAAACGTTTCGGAACCCGGATTTGAACCTACTGATTATATTTGCCTGAGGGTTTATGAAACAGTTGGAGTGCATTCTCTATTTTGCATGTTTGTGAAGCCATTTTGGCATCTTTGGGAGAATGCCATCAGAAATTGCCGAGTCTGGTTTCTCACCAGCCGATTGAAAGTTTCTAAAGCCATTTCACCTGATACGTTTTGTTCTTTTAACATTATCAGATTTTCACAATTCATTTGTAAATAATTTATTTTCTGGATTTGATTGTGTACTTTTTTACTATCAATGTTTCGAATCATACTACATGATCCATCATCAGAATGAAAAAGTGTAAGAATAGAAATATTCTTATCCTGTAAAACCAAACAGTTCAAATGCGTTGTCTGTTCATCCACATTTTACGTTAATGAAAGTCGTCCATACCCTGTTCGTAAGCAGACGCCTGGAGTACCATTAAAACTGTTTCAGTTGGAAAGCTGTCTGTTTTTTCGCACCCCCGCTTTTTTAGGAGGGCACCGGCCATGGATTCCTTCTTGGTGGATGTCCATTCCATGCAGCCACCAGATTCTTTCATTGTAAGTAAAGATTTTTTAATTCTAAAAGTGAAGTTCCTGATGGTAGCATGGACACTGGACTGAATCTTATATTTTTGTTATTTCTTGGTCAATTGTGCTGTCCTATGTGAGTGCTATCTTGTATATTGTAAGTGTTAGTGTAATGTATTGTATTGTTATTAAATGTATTATATTGAATAGGTTGGATTATTACAAAGCGCAGTGAAATTGTTTAACTGATTTCTATCTAATGCACAAACATCACAAAATACCTATCAAATGTAATTTGTGACACACTGAAATAAAATAACATTTTTTTAATATTCATAACAATACAATATTTTAGATGATAAATGTTTGATTCTTCATTTCTTGATTATTCTCTCAAGATGGGATTGCACTAGACAAATGAAATAGATTTAGAATGAAGAGAAGATAAGGTGGTAGAAATAAGAGTTTTATTGTTCTTATATACTCTTGTTAGTAATTTTCTCTGATTGCTTCACCATGTGATGTAATGTTTCTTGCATATTATGTTGCATGCAAGTTTTAGAGAAATTGATGAGTTGTGCATAGAATCATTTTGATGAAAATGAAAAATTGTTGCAAGGATATTAATCTTTTATATCAAAATTTACAATACTATTATAGAGATATGATATGCATGGTGGCATTTTTTTTTTGAAGACTGACAAAGAGAGAAGTGTGAACAAAAACTTCTATGAATGAAAATATAAATTGGTGTGCTTCCTCGAATGCATTGTTTTAACAAGGAGAGATTGAAAGAGTGATCAAATAAAGACAATGTTGCTTACATTTATGATACATAGTCAACAAATGATGAGCATATTATCAATGGATCTTTTGGGGATTTTTATTTAGTACTTTGAGCCTTCATTTTTTGGAGGTTAGAGGCATAGGAGGATGGAGGATTTTAATCATCTCAAGTTAGTTTCTCACTTTTGAGATGATGTTTTGCTTCAGAAGCGTTTTTGGTTTTCTGGTTTTTTTTTTTTGTTTATTCCTCCTATTGCTAAATTTTTGAAGATAAATGCATTGTGGAGTCTAATTTGTGGAGGCAATTAAGGGATTTTGTGTAGAGTTCAATATGGATGGTTGTCTAGTAGCTTGTGAGGCTATGGTTTGCGAGTTATGGAGGGAGAGCTCTAGAATCTCAGGTAGGGGCTACACCTTTATGAGGGTTATGAGATAACTTGATGGAACTCTGCTTGATTCAAGATTTGTTTCTTCAGTGCATGTTTTC